>WYDI02026095.1:0-10560 GCA_009867235.2 Psittacus erithacus
TGGTGAGGCACTGGAATGGGTTGCCCAAAGAAGTGGTAAATGCTCCATCCCTGGCAGTGTTCAAGGCCAGGTTGGACCGAGCCTTGGATGACATGGTATAGGGTGAGGCGCCCCTGCCCACGGCAAGGGATTGGAACTGGATGATCTTAAGGTCCTTTCCAACTCAAACCATTCTATGATTTTATGAAATACATTAAGACTATCATTGAAACAGCACCTAAACAACCAAGATATCAGATACTTGAAATTTTGTGCCTAGCTCAGCATCTGCTTTTGGCACTGAGTTTACAGACTCCCTCTGGCCTGCAGTTCATCCTTCTGGGAACTGATTTCACCTGGCATTCTCTTTCCTTCCACCTTCCACCACATCCTAGAACAGCTCTATCATTTAATTTGTATGGAAATTAGAGAAGACTACACTTCCTCCAGAAAACCATTAAGAAGTCCTTACACAGCCTTCTTGCATGAGAACAGTTGCAGAAGGTTCAATTTTACTTGGCGCCAGAATTGAACACAAAAAACCCAGTGCTGCCTCTTGAATGATGTTAGCATTTCTTTTATCATGCAAATTGCTAGATTTCATGTTAGCTAAGAGGAAGGAGAGCTAGATTATATTTTTGTGGTTGTTAACAACAGCCCTGTTAAAGTTATTTTAAAGCAGGATCCCTGTACATTCTAGCATGACAAAGACCTGCTCCTACATATGATAAAGACATAAATCTGGAGACAATACGTACTACTTATGTATCAGCTCTGAATCTACAATAATTAAATCTCGACCACTTTGAGTGCTTCCCTAACAAGAAATCACAGTTTTGTCTTGCAAATAAAAACCTCAGTAAAATAATTCATAATAATTACCCACATGCATTAGGACACAGTATATTGTATAGAACATACAGAGGACTACACACAAACTCACCCCCTGAATTCGAAGTTCCTCTTTCAATGGTGCTAAACTGCATTTCTTCCCCAACATGCAACTGTACCATCTGCAAAGAATACATTAACAAAGTATTTTACACAGACAAGTCAACTGAAAGTGGCAACTACCAGAAAGAACCACTTGCTTCAGAAACCTGCAAGAACAGTAGGAGACTTAAAAAACAAAAAGACAACAACAAAAATCACACTCTTAAACACAGCAGCTAGGACTTGGTACAATATATATTGGAACAGAAGGCTTAAAGACACACTAGACAGGGGAATCTCTTCGAGGTTTTGGTAAACAGATGCTCCATGCCTGGCACACCTGGCAATGTTCAAGGCCAGGCTGGACAGAGCCTTGGCCGACATGGTCTAGGGTGAGGTATCCCTGCCCATGGCAGGTTGGTGGAACTGTATGATCTTAAGGTCCTTTCCAACCCAAACCATTCTGTGGTTCTATGAAATACATTAAAGCTATTATTGAAACAGCACCTAAACAACCAAGAATCTCGTTTCAAAGAGTGACTTCAGTTATGCGGAAGATGTCACACCTTTCAATAATTTGTTTCAATTTCTTCACTTTCTCTGGAGAATGAATCATAATAAGAAGGAATATTCCCAACTACTGATAAGCATTTGTGCCTCAGAAGCACCCAGCTACTACTTCTGCTCATTTCTAACTTCTTATCCAGGATTCTATCACCTAACCCATACTTCATGAGGAAATACAAAAAGGGGAAAAAAGGAAAGACATTTATTTTCCCTTCTGGTGAATTTCATCCTTCGACCCAGCTCCACATCTTTAATATATCTAAACATTATACCTCTGTTCTTCATCTCAATCACTAGTCGAGCTCAACAATCCCCTCTTCCATACTTTTTTGATGACTGGATCCAAAAAGCTTATTCATAAATTTAATGTTAAAGAGTTTCCAGTTATTAAAGGACACTTTTCTTAAGAATGTGCATTTAAGCTGAAGACAAGCACTTTAATTGCTCACATATACAAATTAAATATATTGTAAACTAAAGTATTATCAGCAGTGTTAAGGGACAATTATTTAAATTTGCTTTCTTCATAATCATAGAATCACAGAATGGTTTGGGTTGGAAAGGAGCTTAAGATCATCCAGTTCCAACCCCCCTGCCATGAGCAGGGACACCTCACACTAAACCATGTCACCCAAGGCTCTGTCCAACCTGGCCTTGAACACCACCAGGGACAAAGCACTCACAACTTCCCTGGGCAACCCGTTCCAGTGCCTCACCATCCTCACAGTAAAGAACTTCTTCCTTATATTCAATCTAAACTTCCCCTGTTTAAATTTTAACCCATTACCCCTTGTCCTATCACTACAGTCCCTAATGAACAGTCCTTCCACAGCATCCTTACAGGCCCCCTTCAGATACTGGAAGGCTGCTATGAGGTCTCTACGCAGCCTTCTCTTCTCCAGGCTGAACAGCCCAAACTTTCTCAGTCTGTCTCCATATGGGAGGTGCTCCAGCCCTGATCATCCTCATGGCCCTCCTCTGGACTTCTTGTAACAGTTCCACGTCCTTTTTATGTTGAGGACACCAGAACTGTACACAATACTCCAAGTGAGGTCTCATGAGAGCAGAGTAGAGGGGCAGGATCACCTCCTTCAACCTGCTGATCATGCTCCTTTTGATGCAACCCTTTGATGCAGCCCTGGATACGGTTGGCTTTCTGGGCTGCGAGCTCACACACATAATGCAATAAACAGAATTTCATGCAGCAATACTTAAATGAAACCCCAAGATTTCTGGCAAAATCAAAACACACATCTTTCCCACAATGATGACATCCTAAATCTGTGACTCCTAGTTGAAGTGAAGATGGAGATAATTAACTCAAGACCACGTCCTGGCCCAAGCGAATCTCAATTTACTAACAGTTCATTACACTGCCCTGTGGTGGAGTTGCCAAACCTTATCTTTAACAAAGTAGGAAACAGTATTTTAAGTAAACTGTTCTTTCCATAACAGATTATTTTCCCTAACTATGATACACAGTTAGCATCTGGGGTATGTTCTATGTTTTATGCTATCAATTTATCAGATCAAGAGATACCCTCCTCTTTCCTACAGAAGTGGTGCTGCCAAGAGGAGCAATACAGGAATGATGCAATCCTCATAATTCCACCTCACCTTTTCAAGGCAAAGACTTCTTGCCTTGAAAGTAACATCAGTCAGTTCCCTACAATATTTGCTACTCCTTCCAAGGTCATCAAATGGCAACTTATCAAAAGCAAGTTTCCCCTGGATCTACACACAACATGTGGAACCATAAATCATGTTTCTATGGCCTTTCAAGAAGTCATCACAGATGCATCCTCTGCCCTACCTTAGAGAACCACTTCTGAACATCAAAACCTCTTTTTTATCACTTTGACATACTATCTATCCTGCTTTTATATTCTGTCAGATTTGAGGATGACAAAGAAAGGAAGACCATAATGTATGAAAAACAAAAAAAGGGCCCCAAAAAGCCCCACACTTCAAGGTTTGCAAACCTGCAGCCTCTGCAAACCTTCTCAACTGTTTTCAAAACACTAGAAGACAGAAGCATTCCTAACAGAGCCCAATGCAGTTTTGCTTTTTCTTGTTCTTTCCCAAAACTGAATATAGTCTGAATTTTTTCAGGCCCATTACTAGAAAACAAGCATTCTAAAGAAAAATTTCGGTATTAGACAGATCAAGATAAGTCTTTAATGCAATGCTAAGCCTAGTAGGGTCTGAACAAACCAAAAGCAAAACACTTCTTCAGTGTACAAAAAGCAGGCTGTATTTCCTCTGCTTAGGGCACTAATGAAACTGTGGTTATACACACACAAAAATTTAGCAGCTGTAATTTAGAAGGGTATTAAAACAAAACCAAAAAACTAAAAGGAATCTTCCAGAAGAGCTAGAATCATAGTGTACACAACTGGGGGAGAGGAAGTCTGATAGTCAGAAAACTGAGGATGTGCCATCTGTTCATCTTGTTCAAAAGAAGATCTGTTTTTTCCTCCAGCTTATGTTCACCCAAGACAGCATTCAGTACAATAGTGTCCTTTAGCTGCAAGTTATCAACAAAAGGACAGAAACTTGTAGATAATGAACAGGCAATGTCATAATTTTTCCCCCAACCAAGAAGCCCTTAATAATCCACCTGACTATCTTTATCAAGCATGTATGCTAATTCAGCTGCAAGCTACAGTTGTCACTTGCACAGGCTTTTCTTCCCTTCTCCCTTTAAATACCTCCAACGATGAGTTGTAACCTTCTCATGCTCAAGAACAACTTATCTTACATAAATTGAGACTAATTCCTGAGGCGTATGTATCATTAAATGAACCAAACAGATACCACCAGACCACAGGTACATTCATACTTAAAATATCTGTTTCTTTGGCAGAAATCATGTGCAAATAATAAAAGGGGGTTGTTAGGGTGGCTTTTTAAATGGAACAAAGCACTTACCGTAACCTCTTTTTAAGCTGCAGACTATCGTGAATAATTCTTTTGACAAATTCTAGTTCTCCCCCCTCAGCCATGATTTCTGTGATCCCTCCTGTATTCACAGAACTAGGAGGAGGACGCCGTGGATTTCGAGAATTTACTCCCTGGATGAAAAAGAACACTTGAAATGAACATTTAATGAAACATTAGGCTGCTTTGTACACTGCTTCCTGCCTCAATCTTTAACAGGTACCAAGCACCTCTAGTTCCCCTCCCCACTCCGTAATAACCACAGATAATAGACAAATACACTCAAAATAAGCGTAACTGAGTGAATTCCCTACAATCTCAAACCTAGGTAAGTTACCAGTCACATATCACTACCCCGCCAATGGGAAATATGTGGTTCAAACATATATAAAGACATGCTAGTCACATGCATCTACACAATCTATAGTGTTTAATTTCAACACTTAAATTTTTTCTGCCCTATATTACACAGTTACATTTATGACTGTATTCAGTGGGTATTGAAAGAACTGTTCTGACATGTATGATATTGCTAAGATCACTAAGGAAACAAAAAGCACAGACAGGCACGATGCCAGAAGCTAATTCCTCTGTACCACTGGTACACAACAGGCACCTGATTTTGGATGTAGTAGCTATTTTCCAAACTAATGCCCTAAGACAGCAAGAACCTGTGAAAGAACTCTACAGGTCATCCTCCACTTTAGGAAGGGCAATATTTAACTTTTTCAAAACTCCTCTGGAACCAGTGGGTATGGAAAAAGAAAACTTAAATGCTATGTCATAATGATTTGGGATTTTCAACTCAACCTCCCTCAAGAAAAGAGGTTAAATTGGTGCTACCCTCCCCATTCAGTGACCACGGAGTATATGCAACATTTAGCTTGTCAGCTTACCTTTGCTTCCAGCTGGTTGGCAAAAAAGGGGGGGTTGCACATGCAAAAATCGTAAATGATCTCAGATTCTTCTTTCAGCGCATCCATTAGAAGAGTCTTCTGTGGTACCTTAACCACTAATAGAAAACAGGAATTTGGTCAGTAAGGAACTTCATATTTTATCTAGCATGCCATTCACACTTCAGTGTGTCTTGAAACAATACATTGTATAAGAACCATACTTTCTAAACAATAATTTCTAACAAAAACTGTAACAAATCTCAACATGCAAAAAGAGACTTCAGGTCAAGGAGTAGCATACAAACAAATTGTATGTTTATATACAATAGTAGAATTACACCAGACTGTTTAAAACAATTGGAACTGATTAAGTTATACTGAGCGCTCTGATGTAACTACAAACACACCAAAAACATTGTAGTCTTAAACGTGCTGTAGTCTTAAACAATTCATCAGAATAACAATGAAAGAAATAGATGAGAGCTCCTTTCTGGAAAACATTCTGCTTACTAGGGTCCATCAACTTATTATTTATTCCCCATCACAAAGATGAAAGCAAACATCCAATGTAGATCTCCACTGCCTTTCCCCAAAGGCTGCATCATTTCCTTGGAAACTGTGGTCAAGTCCTGTAACGCATATGCTGAAGACCACAGGAAGTCCAGCCCAAGGAGCAGGAATTTAAATATGGATGAAGTTCAGTTAAAGCATGTGTAAAGATTACTAGAAGCAGGACTTCTTACAGATTTTACCAGTCCTGCAACTCAACACATAATGCACATAGAATGAAGATACTTAGAACAGAGGCAGAAGGCATTCCTCTCTAACATTTACTATGCTTATCACGATCCTAAGAAAACAAAGGCATTAGGGTAGCAGACTATCACCAAGGTGTTCAAGGTGATATGTAGCAAGAATAATACCTAGAACACCCACTAACTTCAAAGCTGCAGTTCTGTAAGTCACAAGCATTTCAGAGTACAGAAATCTATAGAAAAGAGATAAATTTTAACTCCTATGAGAATAGAAGGATGAATCATTTTAAAAATACATTAACATATTGTTCACTGGTTTATAATCTAAATTAAACACTTAGCATTTCTCCCTATATTAAGTTCTTCACATTTAAAATTACTGACACTGAAATGTGATGCTTTATCTCTGCATATCTGTTCTTCTGCTTCCCTTGTAACACTGTCCCACACAACACCCTTGTCTCTAAACTGGGGAGACATAAATTTGATGGATGGACCACCTGGTGCTACTAAATATGCTATTACCTCATACCTTTTATAAGATCAGACAAGTTATTCTGTTCCACATTCTTCTTGGCATAATTGAAGCACATATCATCCACTTCTGTTGCAAGAAAATACCAGCCATTCAAAGTTGCTCCTAGCAGCGGGTATATGCAAGATGCCCCTGTCCCTGCAGAAGTGAAAAGGCATGACAAAGGCAAAAGAAGTCCCTGCTACTATACACAGTGTGGCTGTTAAGTAAGTACTTCTTACAACAAAAAGAACTAATTTCAGAAAAAGTTGATTAATAAACATCTGCTACTCTGTTCTTTAATGAATTTTATCTGCTTGATTTGAAATATAGCATTGTCAAATATAAACTTTTAATAAAATAAAGAATTTAATAATCTGGAATAATTTTTTTAGTAAATTATCAACCTATTTTTTTTTTATATGACAGTGATTGACTTACATAGCAAAAAACAAATATATTCTTGTTTTACTGGGGAAAAAAAAAAGAAGAACCTATCAATCACACATATATTTTTTCTTCTGCATTTTTCTATTATCTGCCACAAATAAATTACTTTGATGCATATAACCCCTCAAACCAAAACCAAACCCACAACCAAAGAAACCATACAAACATTTCTGTTCCATAGAATTACAGAATGGTGTCGGCTGGAAAGGACCTTAAGATCATCCAGTTCCAACTCCCTGCCACGGGCAGGGACTCCTCACTCTAGACCATGTCACCCAAGGTTCCGTTCAGCCTGGCCCTGAACACTGCCAGGGATGGAGCATTTAGCACTTCTTTGGGCAACCTGTTCCAGGGCCTCACCACCCTCAGACTGTATTTCCTAATGCCCAAAATGGTCGAAGAAACAGAAATGCCAGTTAAGACATCTAAAAAAGATAGGCACAACAGATAAAAATTTGGTAACAAACAGAAAGACAGGACAGTACAAAATTATTCCTCCTCATAATTATGGCATATCTAGGTGATCATCTTACCAATGACAGTCAAACTTAGGACTAAAGAGATACATGAAAAGTTTAAGGTACCTCACCACCACACAGATACCACTCATCACCACCTCTGGAGTTCAGAGGTGCATCATGAGTCTACTGTTATACTGACTTACTGAAACATAACTGTCTGTCAGTATATAAAAGCATGTTGTTATTCGCAGCTCTCCTGCAACATCCACATTCCTCTTGGATGACTTACTGCTTTCCAGGAGTTGGAACATCAACACTCACTGCAGACTCAAACTGAAGATTTTGCAATATTTAGAGGATTTAAAGGATCTGTCTCTTCTACCCATGATGAAGATCATAGAAATTGTTTTCAAAAATGAAACCTACTATCAAACGCATACAAGCTGGCTAACAAGTTTAAAAGTTATGAAAGGAAAGCAGCTATGCACACACCATGTGATAATACAAAGTTTGTATGCATCACAAATCCAGCTAAAAGTACAAGTCGGTACATTCCAGGAGATTAAAAATGCCATTAAAAAAAGTCATACTAGCAAACACCAAGAAAACAGTACCAAGCTTTGAGGGAGTCAGTACCTTCCAAGTTTTAATGTCAACCATTAAAACAGAAGTTAGAGAGGAAATGCCAGCTTCTCTCAATTTTGTTATGAGTTTACTTCAGCAGAAAACAATCTTCAAAAACAAGCCTTTGAAATTTAAGAGAAGAGTCTATCAACAAAAACAAAGGGTGTGAACTAAATCCAAACATACTATCACAGGTGGCTTTTAAATAATTCATGCAGAATCACCCAAAATTTGGACTCTAAATGCCAGTTTTATTATCTGTATGTGGAATATAGTTTCTATCTCTTACAGAGCTTGCCACTTGTTTCATTTGTTTTCTAATGAAAACCAAATTCTGTGCGTAAGTGCACACCTTATAAACGCACATCTCTACTGAATAACTGTTTGCATTAATCTGCTGCTTTATCCCGGTTGTCCAGATATGACCCAGTAGGAGGTGGCTATACCAGATCTGTAGCTGGTCTCTGCTCCCAAGTAACAAGTGACAGGAGAAGAGGAAACAGCCTCAAGCTGCAGCAGGGGAGGTTCAAACTGGAGATGAGGCACAATTCCTTCCCCAAAGGGTGCTCAGGCACTGGAACAGGCTGCCCAGGGCACTGCTGGAGTCACCGTCCCTACAAGTGTTCACACACTGTGTAGACGAGGCCCTCAGTGCCATGGGTTAGCAGCGGCCTTGGCAGCACTGGGGAACGGTTGGACTGGATGATCTTGAAGGTCTGTTCCAACCTCATTGATTTTATGATTCAATAATCCAGATATTGAAACTGAACAAATGGCACTGGAGACAACATTATCCACCTGTGGATGCTCAATCCAGTTTAAAATATGTTTTGTTTTCAACAATAAACAGAAAACCTTTGACCATCTACAACCAAAATACAGCTTTGCCAGCATTTGTCAAGGTTTCAACCTACGTTCCCTTCCCAATTTAGCTCATATAAACAGCTGCATTGGAAAAAAAAAATACAGTTTATAAAGACAAATCATTCATCTACCAAGTACAACTAAAACAGTAGAAAAACATTATTAAAAGGAATGCTAGAAAACACTGCTATGCAACTCACAAACTCTCTCATGTAGAAATCCAAAGCAAAGTTAATAACGGCTAACATAATTCACTAGTCAGAAGACTGAGAAGAACTGCCATTTTAATTCCTTTGAAGTGACATTTTTGCCTGTGTTAGTGGCAGCACCATTTTTATGTACCACACAAAGCTACGCTCAAGAAAGTTCAAGGCCACAAAAAGCCGAAGAGTTGCCTGCTACAGCCATGCTTGTGTTTGTGCGGAGAAACCCTGCCCACCAAGAAACCAAATGACATACCAATGCAGTCAGACTGCCTGTTTCCCCATGGCAAGCACAGCTCAGCTCTGTCTCTCAAAACTCACATTTACCTACAGACGTATCACAAGCCTCACCAGCTAGTTTTTTACTGACAGCAAACAGCACACTAAATATTGGTTTTTCAAATACCTATATCAATGCCTCGCCTGACCACTCTCTCGCCAGCATCTTGGTGACCGATGAGATCCTCCACCCAGTGGATATAGTTCAGCCTCAAGGGAACGGTTGGAATAAGCCTTTCCACGGGGATGTCAATCGTAAGCCCAAAATCCTCCTTCAGGAGGGTGCACGTTAAAGCTCTCACCGCCTCGGGGTCCTTGAAGTTCAGGCTGAAAGGTACAAATCAGCTCTTAAAGGGGAGTCAGCCCCCTCCCGCTAGCCACACACAGCCCGGCCCGGCCCGGCCTACCCCCACCGCCGCGCGGGCCGTACCTCACCCTGCCGGTGAGGGTGGTCTGCACATGCTGCTGGAACTCGGGGTACTTGCCCGCCAGGTAGGCGAAATCGGGCGGCTTGTCCTTGTACCGGTTGCGAGCGTGCATGGACTTGTTGAGGGCCATGGCGGCGGGGAGAGGGGCGGGGAGACGGGAACCGGCGTCGGAGCGGGGCGGGTTAACTTCCTCCCCCGCCACTGACGGACCGACCGAGCCAGCTCCCGGCGCGCACCGCGGTGCCTGGGAGCGTACCAAGGCGCAGCAGGGGGCGGGGAGGCGGGCACCGCCCCGCTCAGACCATAGCGCGCCGCGCTGAGGGGGGAGCAGTGAGTCGCTGTAGACCGAATAGAGGAACCACCGTATGTTGCCTGAGTGTTTTATATACATTCGTCGCCTCAGTTAGATACTCAATGAGTAATAAAGATAAAAGGATGAAATGATGCAAGCAGCTGCAAGTCCTGTCCAGGCTCAGACCACTCTTTGCTATTCACAGCCATCATCAACACGGCACCTCCACTACTTTGAAGAGGTCTTTAACGTTGGGGAAATGGCTTCAACCTGCCAGAGAGGAGATTGAGATGAGCTTTTAGACAGAAGCTCTTCCCTGTGAGGGTGCTGAGGCGCTGGCACAGGGTGCCCAGAGAAGCTGTGGCTGCCCCATCC
>WYDI02026097.1:0-32656 GCA_009867235.2 Psittacus erithacus
GGACACAGGGGCTTGGAGCAAGCTGCTGTAGTGGAAGGTGTCCCTGCCCGTGGCAGGGGTTGGAACTGGATGAGCTTGAAGGTCCCTTCAACCCAAACCAGTCTGTGAAATGTTTCAGGTGGCGCCTAAGCAGCATCTGGGGTCCTCACCCACACTGCCTTGGAGCACACAGTCAGCAGCGCCTGGAGCAGTGCCATCCGCACCAACTCCTGCTTCACAAGGACCTAAACGCCTGCAGAAGTGGTGGAGAAGAAGCTGCTGTGCTTCAGGCTGGAAATCCTGAAGCTGTGAATGTGTGGAAAAGCCTAGCATTCTCCTCTTCTCAGCAACATGTGTCCATAGACAGATCAAACGTGCCTCTTCCCCTGACTCCTTCTTCTCCTCTGGACCTCTGCAGCCTTCGCACTGTTAAGCAACTTGCCGAGCTGTCCTTTGCCAGTGTAATACAACATGCAGACACAGAGCTGATGGTCTTGCTGATAAAACAGCACACCCTGGGCCAGATTCCCTTGCGGTGTCAAACCAAATTGCTTCACAAAGGGCCGACGTTTCACAATCTTCCTTTCAACTTCCCGTCCGCCACTGCTATACAATACCTACCCCAACTGTTCGCAATTAAAACATAACCAGAGATGTGACCGCTCTAAATGATACAGATTATCATCATCAACAACAACAAAGGGACGTGCACGGCTGTTTTCTTTTCAAAAGCTTTTAATAGGACACATTTGTTTTTGTCATTTGTAAAGATTTACACTCATTTTTTGTAGTTTTTTCTTTTTTCTCTTTTTTTTTTTTTTTAAAAAGGAACATTTTAACCCAATTTTTCCCCATGAATACCACCTCTTGTTGCCCTGACCAAAAGACCTCGTTTTGGCCTATATACCTGATACAGTATAACAATATATTAACTATTAAATACAAAGTTCTATCATATATACTAGGTTGTTACGGACATTGCAATGGTACTGTGCCTACTCTAGTCACCTTGTGTTATAGTGTACATGGGTTATTGTAGCCAAAGAGGCAGAAAAGGGTAGACTGGGGCATAGCCTAATTTACAATGGTAATGCTTTTGTTTTCATTTTCTTTTCTCCTTGAATACACCTTGTGCTGAGTGCAATCCACAGAAGTCAAAAACAGTGTTTTCCTTGCCCTCCTCCAAAATATCTACAGTATAAATGTCCTGTAACCAAGCTATGAAAAATCAGTTCTGTGTGCGAGGGGCTGCAAGAATGGAATTCCCATCTTTCCAGACACATCTGCAATCTCTTTTTCCCCGTATGTCAGACTGGCAATAGCAGAATATCCTCCTCCCACCTGTATACAGTAAATCCACAGTAGTAAAGTGCTGGTGTGCTTGAACGAATTGGATAGCCATGCGACTACTTTACCATCGATAGGGGCTGAGTTTTGGGGGTGTTCTCCAACAGTAATAGCACTGCAATATCGCAGAATTTGAGCTTAGCTGCTTACTTCTAAATGTGACCTGGATGCAAGCTCTGAAACTAGGCTATACACGTTGTAATACAGTAGGTTTGGCTCCAGGTTTATGTAAAGAACTTCTAGATAAGAGCTGCTTCTGGTCCCAAGACGCTATGCAGACTTTTAACAATTTCTCTATAGATTTCTACAAAAATATAAAAAGTTCTATCAACATAACCATTCTACAGAATTCCGGTGGATTTTGTACATTTTGCTTAAAAAAAGTCAAATTCTATAAAACCCCCCCAAAAGGTATTTAAAATTAGGTTAAGATTATTGCACACACTGCAGTACATTTGTATTTGTCTTTCAAAAGGGCATCTAGAAAAAACTTGTCTGGTTTAGAAAACAAACTATTTTACATGGATTTCTTTTCCTGTATGCATCATCTTAGAGTAGTCTTTTTATCGGCTCGTCTTTACTGAATAGTCACATGTGATGTAAACATTTTGTTACTTCCACAAACCTTGTCAGTGGGCAAAACCTCACATATCGGAAACAGAAGAGCCTTTAGGCTTTCTGTTACATTTGGGGTTGAGCATTTGGATTAACATCGCCATTCTGTGCCATGATTTCAAGCTAAAATGTTCCATAGGGTTTTTGGTAAGGAAGGAAACTGTACAAGTAGTATCATTCCAGCTATACAAACACAATCCTAACCATTAAGGAACCAGGGTTGGCAATTTTAGTGGCCTAGCGATTTTCCCAAATTATTTAGTGCATGTGAAAGGAAAAGCTAAGGCTCATTATGAGGGTAAAACCAAAGAGGGATTAAGAATATTTCTCAGGCTTAATACACTGTAATTTTATTATTTCCTTAAATATGATCTGGGTGAAGAAATGATGAAAGGTTTGTTTGAAATCATTGCTTTGAACAGGCTTAACTCTGGATTTGGACTGGCATATCAAAGAGAGCGGTCTCCATGTGGGCCTATGTTGAAGAGGGGAAAAATGTCCCAGCCAAGAATTAATCTAAGTGCAGTAAATAGTACAGAATGTTAATCCTCCTACCTCAAATACACCAATTGCCTGACTTCCTGCTGAAAGCCCTTACATTCCTCCAGGACATCCAAATCAATAGGGATTGTTTATGGAGCAAACGTCCGCAAGTGAAAATAAAGGAGCTTAAGACCTCACATAGGCTGTTAGGTAGAACAGCATCTCCTTCTTGCATGGAAACTCAAAGCTAATGCAGATAGATGTAGTCGTAACAGCCTAATCTCTGAATGTTGTGGTGATTTGAAAAGATCAGTAGTTCTCCAAAAGTTACAAACTCCCAACTGACAGAATTAGCACAAATCCTCCTCTTGCCTGTGCTGGTTTAAAGACATGATCCAGCAAAGCCTTATCCATGTACGCAGTTTGAAACTTGTGACTATTCACACACTTCAAAGCATGCCTGCAGTCTTATTTAACCTACATCTGAATGTGATTTCATGGAAGTTGAGTGAATTAATGCCTGGTTTCCATCAGTGAGAGCGGGAGGTGTCGAACCGGACCAATCTCTCATGGTTTTCAAGCTGTGCTGTCCAGTTTTACAGACCACTTTTTGCAAAGGGCATTAGCAGGGAAGTAAACAGTTAATTTCTGAGATGAATGACATGAAGGGCATGTTATAAAGTAAGGACATGAGTTCTGGTTTTATCTACTTTGTATCATGATGTCGCTGCTTAAGGCTTTTGATAGATTGGAAATAACGTTACAGTCAGGGTCATGTAAATTAACTCTGGCAGTGACAGCAAAAAAAAGGACTTTTTAACTGAAAATCAACAGTTATTTCAGTACCTACAGACCTTTTTACACATAATCTGTAAAATAACTTGCAATAGGCCTCAAATCTGTTGAACACATAAGCATATGACATTAATCTTCAAGAACTACTTAAATACGAACCAACCTCAAGGCAGTTTAAGCAAGAGCTTAACGTTAAACATGTGCTTACGCCCACTGTTGTGTCATGCCTGCATTGAATTCACCCACCAGATCTTAAATATGGCTCTACCCTCCTTTCCTCATGGACATGGAAAGGAGGAGCTC
Source organism: Psittacus erithacus (assembly GCA_009867235.2). Lineage (NCBI taxonomy): Eukaryota > Metazoa > Chordata > Aves > Psittaciformes > Psittacidae > Psittacus > Psittacus erithacus. Next base: position 3,523 of record WYDI02026097.1, read on the forward strand.
CACTGCAAACAGCGGGTTTATAGAGGTGTAAAACTCAGCAAAAGAAATAGTCTGTCTTGGAGACACTGGAAAAACACCTCAGGAGTGACCACAGGCTTCTGCTGCCTCAGTTTCCTGGGAAGGTATGAAAATTAGCCATTGACATGAGTTTGTGAGTCATGATCTACAATATCCTTTAGCAACTCAGTATGGTGTACAGTTAAATGGCTCTATATTCACCATCTTCAGACATCTATCTGCATGTTGGACCTTCCTGGGTTTATGCACTTGATTCCACACTGGATGTTCGTTTTATGCAAGATTGGAATATTATTCTGTTAAAAAATTGCCACTGCATTTCTACACTATCCAAAAAATCTTCTCCCCAGAATATCATTGAAGTCCAAGGGGAAAAATAAATTACATTAAATAATCCTTATTTACCGCTGACTGTGGGATACGTTTCCTCTGTAATGCACTAATTTGCTACATTTTGTGCTTTGCAAGACAAAACAAAACAAAAAAAAAAAAGAAGGGATTAAATATATATTTTTTTTTTTGTTTAGGTTAAAATACTCATAAAAACCAACTTTATCTCAGAAATATTCTGAGATACATAAAATAGGAGAAAATTAAATGAGTCTTTAGTCACAAAATGTACTACATCCCGCAATACTAGATTCAATTAATTTAATAAAATATAATATACATATAGATTCTGCACATTGTATTGCTTTTACCTAAGCAGAACATATGCTTAAGTAAGCGTGATATAGGTTAACCACTTCTTTAACCAGCTGGTTCTTTAATCTTTCTTTGGAAATTTGTTACCCAGTGCCGTTTTGGAATACAGAGTTTCTTCAGGTTTTTCTTTTACTATTACATGAAAGGAAGAAAACATTTGGCACCAACAGAAAAGTAACTCAGGGGTCCATTTCCGTCTGATCAAAGGAAAAGCTAGGAAGCGTCAACAAGTCTTTCTTTGGGGTAGGAGATGTTGACATACTGTCTGGAAGCAATGAATCCCCTATATCCATGGAATCCTTGGACTCACAAGATGGAGCACGCCGTCTCAAGCAAACGTCTCCGCTGGCAGGTGAGATGCTGTGAGGTCCTCTAGGTAGCAAACTCTGTCCATCGGGTGGATCTATAGATATACATGGAGGGCTCAGTTTTTTCTTCTGCCGTGTCCCTTGCAAGCCTTCCATTTCACTTACCACCTGACTTATGAAGCCAGAAGAGCTAGAAGTGGAATGGTGCTGAGGGCTGTTTTCCATCGAACAAATTTCGATTGAATGTCTCCTTTGATCATCCAACCAAGAGGGTGGTTTTTTTAGAAGACCCTGGGTGTCTACACTGTGGCATTTCTTCAGGTCCTTCAATGTCGCGTTGCCGGTATTGCCTATGCTCCTCTTAGGAGTGAGAGGCTGAACCTCTGAACAGGCACTCGAGGCTGTACAAGTTTCTGAAGGCTCCAAGGAACTGTTTGTTTCAGACACTTCTTGGTCCATTGACTCTCCAGGTGTCTCCTGACATGTGTCTGCACAAGCACACGATGCTGGTGCCTGCTTTGAAATATTATACTGATTGTGGGAATGCTGCTGCGTACGAACGCTTGCCCGGCTCCATGCAGCAGCCTCATTCGCTTCTGAGGGTGTCAGAGCCACTGATGACTCCTCCTTGGGCACAGCGGGGACATTTGGGTCAGAGAGTTCACTCACCTCAGTGTGGAGATTTTCCTTGCTGTCCAAAGAGTCGTTCCGGATAGCCATCTGTATCGGAGCGCAATGGGATTGGGGAGGAGGGGTGTTGCCAGATGAGAAAGAAGACCAGACACAGGTTAGTGGCAAGCAAGGCACAGCATTTATAGGGTCCTCAACTCTGCTGAGATACCTCAGTACAGACCCACTGACTCCCATAATGACCTGTGTTATAGGTTCTAGCAACTCCCATGCATCAGAGGTCTGTGTATTTATCCCTGTGTAAGCAACAGCAGAATTTGGCCCTTCAGTCTTCACAAATGATTGCTCTTTAGTTTTCTCCTCTAAGGGTGGAGGGCTGCAAAACCAGAATGCCTGCACCCAAACTGAGACACATTCTTGTTATGCAAAAGATGAGGGTCATCAGCAAAGCCCTTTACAATTTCAGCAGCCTAGGTATGAGCAGGAGAGGGAAGATGTGCAAGTGAGCCTATGTATTCCCTTCTCTAGCTCAAGTGATGCTGAGGGCATGGAGCAGGATCCCCAGAGCCAGCATACCAGAGCAACAACCATGCTCTGTGCCGACATCAGGGCAGTAGCCTGTCCCCGGCTTTGGTCCCCAGGCTGGAGCCACAGCTCTGCACCATCTTAACAGCAGAGGAGCTGGAAAAGCTGGAATCCAAAGCTGGACTAATAATAATAATAATAACCTCTAATTATAACAACTTATTCTGATGCTTAAGTTCAGGCTTCCTAAGGCACATTTTGCCTTGGCTGTCTTGAGCCATATGCAGCATCAGTGCCTGCTGGCAGAGAGAGCCTATGGCTAATTTTGAAGGCTTTGTCTTTTCATTGCACTGAATCCCTTGTCAAAAGGGTTTATAAATCAGCCTCATAAACTGGCCCTAAAAGGCAGATTCTCAGTTTGAGAAGACTCTTAAATGATCTTAAAGATTAAAAACTTCCCAGAGACATGTGGAGGAAATGTGTACAGCTGGTCTCAGTTTTTACCAGAGTGAAAGGAGATGGAATTCCTCACACTGAGGAACACTTCTGTGACAAACCTCCCCAAAATGATCTTAGAATTTAGATAAACATTGTCCCGCAAGGATTGTTTGTGCCAAATGATCTCTATTGAGGCAAAGCTCTCATCAGCTGCAGTACGCACATGTGTGTGTGCAGAATCATGAGTCTATTGCTGTATCCGCACGTTGGGCTCCCTTTGTCATCAGTGAGAATATTTAATATGGCAAACCAGTTTGTCCAATGCTGGTGAATCCTTTCCAGTTAGAATTTTAGAGCATAATCCTGGCAACTAACCACAGTCACGAGTGGAGCTAATTCTGGTCTCCTCAATGCCAATAGTCTTATAGTGAATGTTTGCGAGAGGAAATCATGCTCATGTCCTAAGAAGAGACATAGACCACACAAAAAAAGTAGAATACAGAAGCAAAAAGTAATTACTGCCATTACTTTTGCTTCTACACCAACCTGTGTTGCACAGAACGACAGTGTTAGTCACCACCAGCTCTTTCTTTCCCTACAATACCAGCATCTTTGGTAGCTGTTAGTAGTAACTGTTTGTACAAATGTTATACTGGTTTGTCTCAAAATAAAAGGACCCTCTGCCATCCCATTGGGGTGTACACCTGTAGTAGCCACAGCTTGGAGTGGGCTACACCTTGGATACACAGTCCTGGAACCAGAAAATCAATATCGTTTCAATTTCAGGTAGCATTCCCTTGGAGAAAAGCTTTTGTGCAATGTGCTGCCAAGGAGCCTGTTCCTCAGCAGGGACTGTTCTCTCAGAGCATCCAATCCCCTCATCTTCATCTGTGAGTGCATCACTAATTGTCAAACATTCCGGAGTCTAAACTGCACATTACTGCCGGGATGTTGTTCACTCTCCAGCACTCTGGAGGGAAAGGGAGGTTAAGCACGCAGGTTTTAATGATGCAGGAAAGTGCAAGGACCAGGTATGTGGTGGACAAGATTTATCTATACACAGATTTAGGAAAGGAGAGGGGGGTGAAGGGGAAAGGAAAGAAAGAAAAGAAAGAAAAGAAAGAAAAGAAATCAGAATTACATGCAATATATGTAACAATAAGGAAACATGGGTACTGCAAACCAAAATGCTTTGCTAGCTTGGGCCATTATGATGTGCTAGTAACAAATTAGTAGTGGTAATAAAAGGAGCCAAGCAGAGAGCACTTGAGCTAGCAGAAGTGAAGGGAATTTTGCTTCTTTAAGGACTAAGTTTCATAGTGTCTGGCCATCTAGACTGCAATTAACAGCAACAGCAATACGCTCTGTTGCCAGGAACAACCTTAATGCTCCCATTAGCCACTGTAGGAGGTCCCTGATATCTGGGAGTGTGCCCAAGGCAACACCTTGCTAACCTTCAGAGGGACCTATCTGGCCTGTGGGCTATATCTGCTCACTGTTCCAGAGCTTTTTGCTACCTGAAATCTCATTCCAAGAGCATGCTTATGTCACTGCATGAGCAGAGAGGGCGGAAGGGGAATAAATTAACATATACATGAAAAGGCTGAGAAGAAGCAGCCTTCAAAGATATGAACAAAATTAGGCTGAGGAAGATGGCTAACATGGTAATTTATTATAGATAGGTCTGTTCAAAAGGAAGGGTCTGTTATTCATTAGAAAGCAAGAGAGCACAGTTATGAACTGGAATCGTGACATCAATTAGTTTCTCCATTAGCAGTGATTGGGGTAGCTGTCCAGCCCTGTGCAAAGGAATACATGCTAGGAATTTCTTACGTCAATTTAGTATTACAGACTAATGTAATTGTTAACCTTGGTACTTCACATTCATTTTTTTAGAGCTTAATGAATCAACTGTCTCATTTGTCAATGTTGATTAAAAGATTAAAGAAATGGGAATATTTCATGCAGGAAAGAAATTGCTTTGGAAAAAAATAGAACCGATCTATTTTGTGTATATAAAATCAGGCATGAAACTACTGAAGAAAGCAGAGTTCGGGAATCAGACGTGCCTCTGGTCCTGATCCAGTTGCACAAGGAAGTATGCTTAAAAATGTGAGAAGGAAGCACAGAAGTTAAAGTATTTTACTATAAAAGATAAATTTAAACTTATGCTTCCAATCAACCAGACTGGAATCTTTGATTAGATCTCTTAGATCTTCAGTTGAATCAGAATTTAAATCAATGCCAGGCAAAAACCAGAGATAAAACCACTTGCAAAATTAAATACGTTCTGTTCTGTGTATGCTCAGACTTTTCAAAAGCACACAGGAGATTGAAAATATTCAATTCTCACTGTAAAAAATATGCTTTCCACGATGGCTTTTCATAGGAGACATCCTGCTTCCTTTAGAGTTTTCCCCTTCTGAGAAACCAGAGGAGTCAGAGGAAGGGAAACCTGGGATGGAGTTTGCAGTCCCTGTGTCCTTTCAAGCACTGAGAAAATCACAGCAGTCAAGAATTAGTTCCTTAACCCCAACGAGCCCCTGGGGAGCATTTGGCTGCATTTATGAAGAGGACTGAAAGAAAAAGAAAACCAAGTGCTAGCAATGTGGAGAACATTTAGGCACGTTGCCAAAGGAGATGATACTCATCATGCACATTCTTTGGAGACTCCTGGATGGCTTTCAGATCAAACTCCATCAACCTTTTAGTTATTTCTGTAGGAGAATTACAGTTCTCCCGAGGTTTCTCTCTGAATCCCTCCTTGAATTTAAACCATGGTTAACCTGGAAACGCAACAACAGAAAACCTCTGCATGCTCACGATCATAAGTCTGCTAACCTGTCTGCGGAGCAGCCTTTCAGCAGAAGGAGAGTGAACCGGCTGGGAAACCTGGGGCTTGCTCTCCCTCACCAAATAGTCATGAGCTCTCATGTGGTGAAAATGGTCTTTTGGAATTTGCAGGAGAGAGCTGGTGTCCGCTGGCTGTGACTGCACCGATGCCTTGGAACCTTGCAAGAGGGAGAAGAGACAGAAACGTGATGTTCGTGTGGGGATTGTGTCCTAATCTCAATGACCTTTCACACAACACTGCTCTATTGCACCTTGGACAAGACACGCATGGCAAAACCACTGAATTCAGCAACTGGCTCTTCATGATTGGGAAAAAACTCCCCCTTACTAATAAATTATTCCACAAGTGTCTATTATTTCATTTTTCTTGGCATTCTCCCCTGATGCAACTGGGAGTAGCTCCTGTTGAGAGCAGAAGATTAGGAACTAGAAGTTCATCCTGACTGGCAACTTCTACATCCCTGCTTTAGGGCCAAAAACTCTGACAACATCCTCACATCTCAACGCTGCAAGGATCTGACTTTGAAAGACTCCAGAAAAGGATGTCTCCATACCTGAGTGTTTGAGACCGAGTGCTGGGATCTCAAAACCAGCGCACACACTGGATATGAAGCGAAAGGGAACGGCATCTGGCAGCTTTCAAGGCTGGTTTTCCAAAGCATCCCAAGAGAAGGAAACACAGCCTCTTCCTGACCCTTTGTGGTTGCTGGCTACTTCTAAAAGGTTTGAAACTCGGCATGGTCCCCCCCCAAAACAGGCTCAACGTTTCTCAAAACAATTCATTTAACCTGGACTTCATCCCAGAGAATCTCATTTGTCCTGGAATCTTTCCCAGAAAAACAGCCCCATTACGAAGGAGTATTCAAACAACTACCTCCTGCAAGTGCCAGTGTTTCTGACAGCAAAACCTTTCTCAGCTTGAAATATTATGGCTTAGTTGGGTGATGAGGGTGATTTACTAGAGGCGCCTGGCACCTCTTGCTGTCTTCACAGCACTTTATAATATTACAAACTGTAAACAGGTAGGGGTGACTTCCACCACCCTGAAAAGCAGTGACATTGGAGGCGGAACAGGACAAAGATGCGTGCATCAAGATTTGGGCACCTTACCCATCTCTGAGCACTTTGGCTGCTTAAGACGATTGGAATTTCAGCAGCAGGAGAATAAGGCAAAAAGTTTAATTGCTTAATGTGGTTATGAACAAGACATCACCTTTACAAAATACTTCTCCTGCATCCCAGTGGAATGTTTTTTTCCTGTGGATTTATAAGGGTGGGATGCCTGCCCTCCCCAAGCCAGGGCTGTCAGAAGTGGCTGTTCATCTTGAAGAAAGAAAGGACTCAGAAATTATCCATTTTGGTCAAGTTGATGTTTTTGTTGAAGGCAGAACAAATGCATCTGAATTAAGGGTCAAAAACGAAGCCCTGGAAACTCCCTCTGTAACAAACAGGATTCTTTTGGGATTCTCTGGGATTAAAACTATGAGGAAATTCTCATCTCTTACAGAGAACCATGAATTCTGGCTCCACTGAAGGCAATGGGAACCTTGCTATTGGCTCAGTGGGATCTGACCAGGATTTTAGCTGCACCTTTTGCATTATGTGCAAACAGGTTCTTCAAAGGACAGCTCTTGACCTTGAAAATGCTGTGTTATGGCAGTGATTTCTCACAACTCCAGATTCATCTTTCTCCACTGTGTCCGCATTTTTGCTGCTGTTCGACAGTCGCTATTCATCCAGATTCTTATTACTATGCAAATTTCAACATCTTATTTCTAATCTATTCAAATCTCCTCCCATTCCAAACAGTGCTGAAATTATGTTCTGCTTTAGAGGCTTTCAAATGACAATACTTGTAAAAACTCCTCTGTCTTATCTGTGACAAATGTCTAAAATGATGGTGTGTACAGAAGAATTAAAGACAGCTCCATTCATTTACCAGCAGAAGGTAACTCCTAGAAATTAGAGTAAATGAAAGCACATTGATAAGCACCAGGAGGCACCTGCAAGTACAGGTACAGAAGTGCATGTAGAGATTGAGCCCTTGGTATCTGCAGTACAATGTATCTAAGAATATCTCCAAATTTAGCTGTACAGTGTATATCTCAGCCACGCACACTGGGAAGGACAATTCTGCACTCTTATTTTCCATTCATCTCACACTGAGATCTCTCTCAATTCAGCACATTTATGTTCATTTCGCAGGCATTTAGAGACACCATTTTCCCATATTTCACAGATGTTCCCATACAGAACTTTCAAAACCTGCAAGAATAGGTACTGCTGCAAAAAACAACTGGCATGAGGAAATATCCTTCTGCTGGGATTTCTGCTCTGGGGCCATAGCTAGCTCTGCTGAGATGGATGGAGCCCAGGCTGTAAGGACTGTAACCTTCAGGGAACCAGGCAGGGAGATGATCATCATTGAGCCAGGGCAACTGCTCACTGTCACATTGCCAAACAAAAAGGTTACAGGAGAGGAGTTAACAACCTGGACTTAGCAAGTGTGGAGGGTCTTTGCAATGCCATTCCACAGATCCAGACACCAACAGCTCATTGGAAACCAATGGCAACGGCCAATTGCCAATGGCAATTTGCTGCCTTCTACTGAATAGCTTGGAAAATCCCAGCTAGTGCTTTGTATCAGAAAATCCTGCTCCTGTCCCAGCTGGTAGACGCTCACCTGATTGGGACTTGTGGTGTGCCGGATTCCTCTCACCCAGGGAAGCAGGGCAGGGGCCAGAGTACGGCGCCTGGAACATGTAGCTGTCATTTGGCAAAGAGTGTGTGCGCCCCACCGAAGGTTTCCTCACACTCAGCAGGTCCTTGCTGGGAGACAGGGTCAGTGTGTCATCTTTGGAGCGGAGATCAGCCTATGGGGAAAAGCATAGTGAGGAAGGAAGAGGTGACGGGATGGGAAGAGGAGAAGTGCCCAGAAACGCTAGCGACAGCCATTGCAATCAGTATGGCGCGATGGGCATGCACATCGTCAGTATGTACAGATTGCACAAATGGATCTACCAGGAAGCTCTACCCCTCATTTTGTATTGTCAATAAATTGTCACACAGAATGAACCACAAAAACAGAGGAAGCAACACTGTAGTAATAAACCATGACTATTTCAGGGGTATGCAAAGAAGGCATCATGCCTCAAGGCCAGCAAAGGTCACATGCTTTGCATAACTTTGATCCTCTGCAATAAAAGTAAAGCTCTTTCTATGTGCCCTCATCAGCAAGTCAGACTTTTGCAAAGGTGAGGAGTTTCCTTTTCTAACAACAAGAGAAAAGAAAACAAAACCAAATGCAGGAACTAGTTTACTGAGAATACTCCCTAGTCTGGCTCCCAGCACAGTTTTATTGGCTTTTCTTCTCACATAATGAGTAACTAAACCCATCTTATTGAAAGGGATATCTAAATCTGCTGCTTCAGGGTTAAAGCCATTCTCTAATTAGAAGGGATCTAATGCAAGCAAGGGTTATTGTATATATGTTGGCTGTGGAGTTTTTACAGCCAAAGAGTCTCTTAGAATGGGCAACTCCAGAGGCAGTATCGAATGAAGTGGATTCGGGTCTGATATCATAAGGAAATATCTCCATTCCAGAAATGTTCTTGGGTGCTATTATGTTGGACAGTATGAGCAAAAATGGAAGCAAAGTCAGCTTCTCTGGGTATTTCTAATGAAAGAATTATTTCATCTTTAAAAGGTCTCCATTGAAAAACACAGAAATAAGATGTGACACTGTAGTCTGATGCAGTATATTGCTGATCAATTTTGGGGAACTTTAAATCTTATTTTCTGACAAACTTTCCCTGCTCTCAGTGCATTGCATGTTTCTTGAAATCAACACTGAGATTTTTTTTCCCCCAATTTTATCCTTCAGTCATAAAAACAAAATTTCACCCTGGCCTTTTGTTTGCACAGGAAACATAATGGGATAAAAAGGAATTACAAACAGGAAAAAATAATGAGGAATAAAGAAAGGGAAAATAAAGGAAAACCACTATTGTAAATTTAGTAGAGGAAATGGATCCGCACTGTCATGCAGCATTAGTTTCAGTCCTCAGGAACCTGATGATTTGGATATAGCCTGGATACAGCCCAGATAAGACAGACTGCAGTCTCCTGATACAGCGCAGGGAAGGAGGGAGAAACCTGTGCTGCTAAAGCTGAGACGTGAGTTCTGGGAACGTCTCTGTTCCTCCCTGCCTTCCTCTTCTGAGCAGCACGTTTATGCTATTTAGCTTTCACATTATTTAGCTTAAAGCAGAGAAGATGGCCTGAAACCTGAGGCTTCAAATTCAAAACCATTTGGATGTGAACACAAGTATTTGGCTTCGAGATCCTATTCAAATCCAACCTTCAATGAACCTTTAGGTTCATTGACAGGTTCCAATACCACAGCGGGCTCGTTTCCACTTCCTGATGATCTCGAGGGAAATTTCATGAGTGAACTTCATGAAAACCAATGGCTGCAGAATGGTCTTGTAAGCCCAGCTCACAAACAGAGCAGCGGAAGCACATGACTGTTTGGTTCACTGCTAGGTTTGAAAAACACGTTGCTTTGGCTTGACTGAAAATCAAGTCTGAGTTTTCCATGAATCAAAAAATCCCCCCACAAATCCCAACCCAAATCTATTTTGAGTCAAACAAAACATTCTGAGATAGTTTTCAATTAAAGCTGTGTCCAAACGAAGTGTAAAAATGCTGCATTTAGAAAAGATCTCAATGGAAACTTGCAGCATTTCAGGATTTTGGGAAACAGTTTTGGCTTTGTTGGTATTGACACAAATCCACAGAACACTTTGTTCAACCTGAGCTTGCTTTTCATTTTATGGTGAGAAACCATCTTTCTCAGTTATACCCTTGGGACTGCTGTGCTGTCAAAGAGATTTGTCTAATCTGAGCCCGGCTCTCCAGACTAACTGATTTTGAAGCCAAAAGGCCCATACAAATGTTAAACGTAGTTCACAAAATCATTGGCACGTGATGCCATGAAGCATGATGGGAAATATTGTCACGGTTTAAGAGGTGTTTCCCAAATAAGTGCTATTAGGATGGCAATCGACTCAAATGGTAGGAAATTTATCAACAACACAAACATCCAAAGGCAAGTACATGAACAACAACAAAGAAAACAAGAATGATCCAAAAATGTTGGAGAAGGAGTTATGTCTGTTGTACAGCAGAAAAAAAGCACTTGACTGCTACACAGCTAAAAATGTCTAATGTTTCAAAGAGGAGATGGTTAAGGCAGGGTTCAAAATACTGGTTATTTCATTCAAAAAGACACAGAGGAGTCCAAACATTATTTTGGCTTTTTGGCTTGATGGCTGCTAGTAAGAATTCCCAAACCAAGCAGCATCTCGGAGAGATCCCCATCTGATATTTGCAAAACAAACAGTCTGGCACCAATCACATAAAAAGCCTTGTGGTGCCTGTGTTCATTAAAGACAAAAATCCTGTGCAAACCAAAGGGTTGGAGATGATCCCTCAGCAGAGGACATGAGCCATTAGCTCGTGGGTATCGCTTCCACACAGCATCACTGATTTGTTTCAGATGGGGAGGAAGTTTCAACCTGGTTGCTTTCCAGAGCATTTTTTCACTATTTATTTTACTGGTACAAAACACACTGGTTTTGCATAAGACACCAAAGGAAAAAAAGAAATAACTACTTGTTCCTCGCAGGGAGCCAAGTTTGTGGACAGGAGTGATAACAACCCAGGACCTAATGGCATTAAGGACAACGTCCTGTTCAGAGGAAAGGTTGGTGCTATTTGGAAATGGGCTTGAATGGAAAATGCCATTAGGCAGGTGCAGAGAGGTGGAAGCAGTATTTCGAACCCTGTAAACATCAGACTATACAGCGACCAGTGTATGTACATTGCTTTCCAGAGCATTAAGTAAGTGTGTGTTAGTATCATCAGGAAAAGAGTCATCCGTCAGAGCTAAGGACCAGGACTTTTCAGAGAGAATATCTGACGTCAGAGACAGAGCCTCCATCTCAGCTAGAGGGATCTAAAGGGAGAGATGATTAAGCATAAGAAACCAGGACACAAATCTTTTGGAAAAGAAAGAAAACAAAAGGTATCATAATCTACATACTTCTAGACATAAAGCAATAAGCCTGCAGTGGGAGAAGCTACACCATGCACACTGTTACTGGGGACAGAACGTTAAAGAAATGAAATATAACAAAGGAATGAAAAAAAGAAGAGTGGGACATTCATACTTAAATGCTTACCAATGATCTGGGAGGGAGTTTAAAACCATACACTAATGCTAGCATTGTATATTGCTGTTCTCCTCTCTAGATGAAGAACCAAAAGTAACTTTATTTTTTACACAAGAGAGATTTATCCTCTTGGCTATAGTCAAATACAAGAGGCTTCAAGATCTTCGGACTTCTCTGAAGTTGTTCCTACCTAATAACCACACCGTTCTCTTGGCCACTAGACTAATCCAATTGAGTCCACAAAGATTCCCTAAAATCATTTTGCAGGTGGGGTACAAAGCCTGCCGTTCCCTCCACTCTAAGGAGGGTATAGAGACATCCCTCTCCCCAAGAGGCAGATGGGACCATAATTAAGTTCCTAATAGCTAGACAGGGACAGGGAGAAACTTAAGGCTTGATTTCAGTCAGCAAATGCCTTCCTGGTGCCTTCAGTGGGTTCCGGTCTGCTAAATAGCCTCCAGTGCCTATGTAGGCACCAATAACTGTCCTACTAAAGAACTGCCTGCATCTTCCAGCCTCCCAAATGCCGCCCCAGCCCTGGCCGCACCAGCCTCCTCCAGCTCTGAGCAAACCCTGTACCCATGTGTCTTGCATGAACGCATCCCTCCTGAAGGCATTCAAATAACTGATAAAAAAATCTTCATCAAAACACTGATGAAGCTTTGTCCCTAGACACAGAGCTCTTTACACAGGAAATATGAAACATCACTTGTGGTTTTTGGAGAGAAAGGGGAAAAAGGAGACTGTGACATCTCCCCCTTGAGCAGCATCCCTGCTGCCGGGCACTGCAAAGAGGGATGTTTGCCCTCAAATGCAGGCTCAGCCCCCCCACCAAATCCCCACCCTGGGTATGCGTCCAAGGCTGGTGCCCAGGGCACTGGGGCAGCATTTCATCAGGTATCCTAAGGACATGGCTAATCTGGACAAGTTCCAGGTGCTTCCTTTTCACTTCTCACTGTGCATTTCTTTTCCTATCCTCTATGCTTGAAAACTCTTTCAACAACAGTGTATCTTCCAAGAGAAACCGCAGAGGCCCAGATCTGTTGCATTGAAGTTGTCAAAGGGCTGGATTTTCTCACTCTCAGAAATGGCATCAGTAAGGTGAAATAAACCCAGAGATGAGCGAACCCTGAGAGGCTCAAAACTTCAGCTGAGATAAGAGGGTTGGGGGCTCCTCTCATCTAACCTTGGGTTTGGTATCTCCTCTAACACAGTCATCTGCTGGCAGAGGATAAGAGAGATGCTTTGAAGGAGCTCCTGATTTCACATGAGGTTCCCCAAAAAAGCATCACTGCAGAAGCTGCCAGCACAAGGACAGTGACTCCTAATGGGAAGGCACCAATTGGAGCCCAGGCGTGCAGGGAAAGGCTGTGCTAAAGCTTGGTGGACACTGACAGCTCCTGCCTGATGGAGCCGCTCGGCTGGAGCTGCTATTAATCAGGTATCTCTCAGCAAGTCCCAGCGCTGCTCTAAATTCCTGACTTGCCTCCGAACGTGACAAATGGTGTGAACAGAAAAGCCAAAATGTAAACAAAACATCAAATTTCCCCTTCAGCCTCCACGCTCCCGAAATTGAATTTGAAGCCATCAAAACATTTTGTTGGGAATGTTCAACTGATTTATACAGGCTTTAACTATGGAGGGAGGGGGGAACTCCAAGCTTAAATTTTGACAGAAAAAGCCAAACTGGAATGTTATGTTTTTTTCATTACAAAAATGTCAAACCCCTTTTTTTGCTGCAGCTGCACTTCCCATTGAAAAACGTTGTGACAACAGATTTCCAAAGAGCTCTCATTGAGTTCCACACTGACCCTCTGCCTCCCCTGCCAAAGCTACTGTCTCTATTCCTTTGGCAGTTCTTAGAAGGAACCACTTCCTCTGTAGCTTAATAGTCCTCCATCTGGAAAGTGATACACAGCGATCAGAGGGAGACATATTATCCTGCCATATAAATACCTGCAGTAGGATTTCATTTTACCTGAGTTTGTTCCTTTCCTCTAATGAACCACTGAGTTGGATAATTTAGCGTCAGTGAGCTCATAAACAAGCACACTGATTTAACAAGAAAATTGCTATTTTTAGCCAGAAAGGGAGGGAAAAACAAATATATGAAGGAATATGGAATTTGCTCAATTCCAACTGCAGGAAAAAATAGGTATGTTTGAATTATTATTATGGTTACTGCTGAGATTTAGGGAAAATATTTGCTCTGAAGAATAACATGCTTGAGAAAGTAGGTATTTTATCCCGAGAAGTAAATGAGCTAATTTCAAACAAGCATTACAGCCCCTGCTCAAGAAAGCACTGAAGCACACCATTACTTAAGTACATCATTATGGGCTGCCTCACCTTCTAAAGTCAGTTTAGATCAGAGATGAGGATCTACTTTACAATGACCCACTTGCAAAAAGCCTCTTTAGGAAAACCATTTGAAACTGGATTTTCATGCAGTGTAAGTGGGCACAAAATGTAAAGAGCATTTTATGTTCCCCACCAGCTCAGGCTCTGCTCTAGGGAAACTTCACACCATACTTCAGGCTCTGCAGACATGTCCTGCCATTGCTATGAAGCCCTGGTTGGGAACAAAAAGCCAAATACAAGAACCCCACTGAAGGATGGAGACAGGATCTTGTTTATTTTCCCTACAACACTCCTGAACAGTAAATCCCAATGCAAAATTTCTTACTGTGTCAGAGAGGGAGACTCGGAGCCTGTACTTTTCCTCTTGTATTGATATACAACATCATTAACCAAGGCATTATCTCAACTCCCACAGAAAAAGCCAAAATGACTTATGCTTCAACATCCCTGTGACTACATTACATAAAGAACATTAAGTCTTTACTAAAGGTCTCAGTCACATAGAGTTTGGATGGAAACTTTGCAGGAAATTAGGAATATTAACCTGGTTCTCAGAGTTGTAATATTCGGGAGCTGGGAGGGCATAATGATGGTACACAGAGCCTGACAGGTTGTCCATCAGCTTCAGCTCTCCTTCCAGAGATCCCTGGATCAGCAGTGACATGGTATCAAACAAGTGCCTTTCCTAGGAGGGGTGGTGTATAACATGCAGAAGGAGAGAGCAAGCCAAAAAGAGAGGAAACAGGCGAGGGACAGAGACAGAAAAAGGACAGTGTACAAAACCCAACAAACAAAAGGGGGGAGAAACAGAATAAGAGAGGGGGTGGGAAAGACAGGGGGGAACAGCAGGAACAGAAACAACAGGATGGGAGAGGTGAGGCAGGAGAGGAGAGAGAACAGTGCAGTAATATCACGGTGAGCAGTCACAGCTTTCTCAGACCCTCCTGGGGACAGCTCTTGCTCTCTGCAAACACGGCCAGTTACCGATCTGAGCTGTACAAAGGGGCTGGTAGAGCAGCATCTTGGTACTTGGTGCTGTGAACACTACTGCTGTGAAGTTTCTATACCCATTGTCCACATTTCTGAGCTAGAGGACCCAATACTTGACACCTAAATCCATATCCAGAGGGCACATCAATTAAAATAACCTGACTTGAAGAGAAGATGAGCATCCTCTCCATGAAAGCTGCAGCTGATCAGGATGGACAAACGTCAGGTGACTAATTCATGTGCCAGACATGGGTTGAGATGCCTCAGTTGTCCTGGCCAACTTCAAACCTTCTCGCCACAGCACAGACATGGGAGGTTATACAGAGCAGGTCTGGCTTTTGCAGGCAGCATGGGAGCAATTTAAGGATTGCACTTTTCACGTAGGGAACTCCTACTACATACAATGGAATGAGGACCATCATTACAGTCAAACAGCACATGGTGCAAAAGTCCTGGGGAATGGGCAAGCAAAGAAGCATGCTGACCACATATCCTTGCAGGGTCATGTCCTGGGAATTGTATTCCTTTGCTGTCGTGCTCAGGCATCAGATTTGTCCTGAAGATTTTGGCTGGGAGATTAAACAGAATAAAATCTGGAAGTTTTTGAGGTTTCTTTTTTTGAGTGAACCACACTCTGGAGATTATGACAAGAATAAACCCTTTCTGAAGCCACCTTCAGAGAGGGCACATTTAACAGCCTGAAGAGCTGAGGGCATCCTTTCCTCTGATTTGCCTTGCAATTTTGCTGTTTCTCTTTTTGCCAGTGTGAGTGCTGATGCAGGACAACAGTGCCGAAGATAGCTTGCCAGCTCAACATGTGCAACCACAGTTGGGACATGCTGTTTCTTCCTAGAGGACGTAGTGAATCAGGATTTCCCCATATTGCCCTGAACTCCTTTTTCCTGTGCCAAAGAGCAGCCTTGGCCTCGATCTCAGACTTCAGTGACTTCTAATGGCACCAGAAATTTCCAGTAGCTTAGGAATTGAAACAAAGCTTAAGCAGGGATTTACTCTCTTTCACCCTTGGACTAAAGAGCATAAATGAGTTTTTCATGCATTAGAATACTCATTAGTCCACCCCAGGCAGAGGCCAAGACATGCTGTTGTGAAATCATGATGTAATAAAAGCTAATGGAGTCTGTGTAGAGTTTAACCCGATTTGCAATCAGCTAAGCCTAAGACAAAAAGCTGAACTATTTTTCTTGTATAATTCCAGTTCCATTCCCTCCCGAAGGACCTGTCTGGGTCTTGACCTCACCCCTCTCATTCCTCAAACTGAGTCCTCATCCAGAAACTGTGCTTTAGAAAGACTTGTTGCAGCTGGTAGCAGCTACCACATTACAGCCCTGCTTCAGCACTGTTCCCACTGGTGGGAGTTTTGCCACCAGTTCTGGTGAGCTCAGGTTTGAGTCTCCTCTGGATTATTCTATTGTTAAAATAATCTTTTCTTACAAGCTTGACAGTGGGGATGGATTTTAAGTTGAGGTTACATAAAACAAATTTAATACTTAAGCAAAGATTAGCCAAGTTTTATTCCTCTTTTATGTTGTGGTTCACACTCTGCATTAGAAAAGCAAACGCATTATGCTCGTGATTTATGCTATCACAAAGGACCTAGCCCAGACTCTGGATTAGAGCAAACTTGGAGCCAGCTCTGAACTTGGCAGCTTGGGCACATCTCCAGAACTAATTGCAAAGCTCTGTACCTCCAAACAGATGCGTCAAGGTGGGCTGTGCCTGGAGCATCAATTCCTACACCATGCAACAGTCAGTGAGCAGACAGTGAGGAATACAAGCCCTGGACGTACAGTTCACTCGCTCTTTCTACTGACTCGTGCATGTCTTCCCCTAGCAGATATGCAGGTCAAGCCCTCTTCACCCTCCAACTGAGATTCTCACCATAGGGTAAACTAACGAGCTGAGATTCTACCTTGATTTGCATGGGATTGGTACATCCTTGGGGGCTCTCGGGTCTCTCTCCACCACTGCTGCCTGTCCACGCAAAGATGTCTGAGGGGCTGTGTTGGCCGGGGGTGATGGTCTTCATTTCCATCTCCAGCTCCGCTTCCAGCTCTGCCTCCTCCTTTGCCTCCTTGTTGCTCTCCTCCAAGTGTTTCATAAGCACAGCAATCACCACGTTCACCAGGACAAACTGGGCCGTCAGCACGAAGGAGACAAAGTAGATGGGTGAAATGACGGTGTTGTAACAGGTAGATTCCTGGTCACAGTCTCGCAGTGTGTCCTAGAAACAGGGGGGGAGTGATGGAGGGATGTGAAGAGGTTCCAGCATGGACCTCATCTGCATCTGGTCATCTGGCTGCAATGGGTTTTCCCTTCATGAAGAAAACTGAGAAGACTGGGCAAATTTCATGTCTAGAATAGCAAAACATATGCCATTAAAACCTTGTTTCTGTGTTAGTCACCACAAGCAGGCTCAGATGCAATTGTTCTTGATGTGTGTAACAACAGACATCAATACCCTGCTGCTCCTAAAGGAAAGGCTATTTTACCAAGGTTAGACAAAAAATACTCAAGTGTGGCAGACAGACTCAGAGCAAAGCTACAACCCACCAAGTATCCCACAGCAGCTAGGCCTGTAGATACTCTTTCCTTACGTTCACACCTCATCATTAAGAGTTTGGTCACCTAACACATACCACATGCTAGAAATGAACAGGGAAGTGATTCCTGCAGACTAGCTAGCACCCTAGTTCTCATAGACCAGGTTTCTTCACAATAACATGCCTTTATGGATGTTCCCTAACAAAGACCCTCTCTCAGACATCTGGGTTTTCCCAGAAACAAAAACAAAACACCAAAGTAATACCAGCAAAGGTAAAAATGAAACTAATGCATATTACTGAGCTGAATTTGTGCTACTTGAGATAAGTCCCTTTCTTTTTTTCCCTTCTTTTTGAGTTGCTCTCTCAGGGTAAAAAAGGGAATATAAGGAGTACTCTAGGAGCCTGCAATCATAGACATGGCATGGCTGGGAGGAGGGAACAGAGGCTGCCCAGTGCATGCGTAGAGAGACCAGCTCATTGCAGGAGTGTCCTGGTTGGGCATTGGTACCGGTCTGGAGCAGAGTGGTCAACTTCTAATGAAGCAGTTATAGGTAGTACTCATTTTCCTTGGGTGTCTTACCTTCATTATCCCATTCCAGTTGTCTCCAGTGGATACTCGGAAGAGGGTCAGAAAAGCCATCCCGAAGTTCCTGAATGTGGCATGCCGTCCCAGCCCCTCGCAGGGATGTGTGTCATCACACTCTGTGGGACCAAGCACAGCCGTGAGACCCCCCATTCACACACTTCACCCCCCCCTTGCACTGGCACGGGAAGACTCACCAAGGTCTCCAAACAGCTCCACTCCAAGAGCTGCAAATATGAAAAACAACAACATGAAGAGAAGACCCAGATTCCCCACCTGGAAAGAGAAAAAGAAACGGGGGGGGGGGAGGGGGGGAAACACACAAAAAAAAAGAACATTCATTGATTTTTTGTTCCAGACCTGTTTCCTGCTGTATTCTTTAATCCAAAACTTAAATTGCTTCAGGGGAAAAATGACCTCAATGTGAGGACTGTATCTCAGATTGTGCTTCGGAAGGGAAATGTGATTCTCTAATGACAGTAAAGACAAAATGATTAGCATTCCTCTGCAATAGGAAATTAGCTCTGGCCAGAGGAGATGTGGTTTGATACGGCAGTGGGTTACCTGCGGCAGTGCTTGCATCACGGTGTCCAGCAGGGCTCTCATCCCTACAGCCATCTTCAGCAGCTTCAGCACTGCAGAAAACGCGTTGGGAATATGGTAATGGCAGTGTTAGCACAGAGACACAAACTCAGTCCCTCTCCCAGGAGCCACAGATTATAGGCAGAGAAATGCGAAATCATGTCAACTGTTCTCCATTAGCTGCTATCGTCCTTGGCCTTTTTACATCGCTCCTGGTTGCTTGGATACTATCAAAATCCCATGAATAGCAGCATCACCTAGCCTGAGATGTGGAGAAAGCATTATCGTTCTTCCTGGCTTTTCCCTTCCCCATGTTATCTCTGTTGGACCCATCTTCTTCCTCTGGTTATTATGAGCAGCTACTTTCCCAGCCCTGGGACTACTTTCCCACTTCCATAAGTTACCCATTTTCATACATGATTCACTGATTTCCACATCTCTTCCAGAAGGTTGCCTTTCCAATTGGAAACCATGTGTATTTTTAATTCTGAAAGGGATCCAATGCACTGAAAACCACTCTTTTCCCCCACTTGAGAAACAGCAGCATTTCATTTCTCCTCCAGTTCCTTTGCTTAGATGAGGGCTGCAATCAGAGCAATTATGCCTTACAGCACAACACTGCCCTTCAGGAGGCCCTGAGAGTACTTTATTAAGGGCTTGAGCGCTCACATTTTACATCTTCAGCATTTGGCCCATCCTGTTCTGAAAACTCAGGCCCTGCAGAAGCTGGCTTCCCCACTCAGGTACGTGTTGTTACAAGTCTGAGGGGACAGATGGATGCAGAGTGATGAGGAACGCTTTGTCACCAAGTGGTGAGATGTAAAGTCCCACAGGAAATTAAATTTATTAGATGCTTGTCTTTTAAAGCCAACGTACTTGAGCTTGTGTTCTCTAATCCCCATTAGAGGTGACTTTGATTTGACTGGCATATTTTTTCCAGGCTCATCTCTGGGAATTACAGCCATAGCTACTTCTCTTGTATTTCTAAGCTCTCAGCCTTCAAGTCCTCTTAAGATAGAAACACATGGACAGTTGGCTCAGTTTTTTGGCTCCTCTCAAGTATTTTCCCCCATTGTTCTTTTATTTGTTTATGGCCTGTTGATACCAGAACTATGCACATTGTGATGGGGATGTGCCCCAGAACCATTTCCCAATGCTTGACTCTCCCTTGGAGGGGACCCTGCACCTCAGACAGAAGTCAATTCTGTTTTATTTGTCTCACCTCGGGCAATCCTGAGGACCCTCATGATTCGGATAATAGTGGGGTTAATCGGTAACGAAGCGTTCACCTCAATCTCTTCCAAAGTGATGCCCATGATAGACAGCAGCACAATTGCCAGATCCAATTGGTTCCATCTGGAGACAACACAAAATGAAGTTTAACATCTACCAAGAAGCTGGCAAGGGGAGGTAGCTTGTTTCACACAAATTCCAGTCATTTCAATGGTTCTAGCGCTCAAATGAATCTGCAGCATTTTTCTGAGGGTATTATACAAACGCAGTTATGTTATGAAATCATTATAACTAATGCATCTCGTTAGAGAATCAGCCAATTCCAAAGATATTCTTGACTGAGGGGAAGCAGAAACAAAAGCTTGGCAGTTTCCTACCCTGAGGCTGCAGACACCAGAGGAGATGCTGTGGTATCTCTCTGGCCACTTCTAGACGTGACATTCATGGACCCCAGCCCTAGAAAGAACCAGCCCCTCCATGTCTAGCCCATGCAACAAAAATCATGCTGGGAGAAGGAAAGACCCTGAGGATTTGGGCCAGATCAGAGAGAGGCATAATCCCAACATGGACACCCAAAATGTGGGGAGAGGGGTGGAACCGTGCCCTGTCTGCTGAAGAGCTCCTGTCAAGTCCTGCTCGGTAGCAACTCTCTTGGTGTTAGCATCAAAGGAGGCAAAACTGGGAGGAGAAAGATTCACCAAGGACATAAAATCTGTATTTGTGAGGTAAGAGAGTGAATATTTAGAAGAAGAAGTGATTTCATCTGCTGCTTCACATCTGCCTCTGCATAAATCAGGACCAGCTTCGCTCTCTTGGCATACATTTTGTCACTGCACAAGGTCATCTTTATGTGGACATGCAACTGATGTGAGAAGAGAACCAGCCACTTGGTGTGATTCTCACTCCTATTTTGTCCACTCCTAAGGGCCAAAGTAGTGCAATTACACGATCCTTTCTCTAACTCGCATCCCAAGCCTCCACCTACCCAGTTTTCAACCACTCACACCACAAAGCATTCACGCGTGTCAGTGACAGCACCAGGAAAAGCATCAGTGTCCAGGACACTGAATTTGGGCAGCTGTCTCTGGAAACTTGCTGCTTCCCCCACAGAAGATGAAGCTTTTATTACCTGTCTTGGAAGAAGCGACGAAACCCAAAGGCAATGAGCTTGAAAACAGACTCCAGGACAAAGATAACAGTGAAGATGTAATTGCAAATCTTCAGGGCTTCATCAAGAACCTGGGATGTGGACACAGGACCGGGGTTAGACACTACATCTGCTGCCTGCAAACCTGCCCTGCTTTCACCAGTTACTCATTTCCAAATGACACATAAAAGGCTCCAACTGTGGTCTCTCGCCAATGATAAATGTCCCAGGGAAAAGCCCCAGGGCTTCAGAGAGTGCACAAGCTGCATTTCTGCCTGGCCCCAACCCAGCTGATATTGTTCACAGGAGAGGCTGACACAAATCCATGGCATAACTCAAACCCCAGGGCAGTAACTCAGCCCCAGCCAGGATCGCCTGGGTGAGTGGTAAGAGCTGCTGCAGTCGCAGGTGTCAGCAGCTCAAAACACCCTCGTGCTTTCAGAAGAGAGCTGAATTTCATCCCACTTGCTTATTTGTGCACTGCAGCAAGAGCTATGGGCTGGCTGTGTCTGTGAAAGCGCTGGCCAAATGGCTTCTTTGTGATAGTCTGTCATTCACTCCTCACCTTCAGCTTTGGCAAGGAGCAGGAGAGATGGATGGCACGCCAGCAGGAGTGAGTGCCTTGGGTTTTCCTCTGCCCACCCTTCCTTCTGCAAAGGTCACAGCCTGGCCATTAACTACAGGTGCCACCTGGCTGGGACAGCTCTTGCACAGTCAGACATCAAGCCACA
The DNA here is from genome assembly GCA_009867235.2 of Psittacus erithacus. NCBI lineage: Eukaryota > Metazoa > Chordata > Aves > Psittaciformes > Psittacidae > Psittacus > Psittacus erithacus. The sequence continues at coordinate 25,427 of WYDI02026097.1, forward strand.
TCAGAGGTGATTTCATCCCAAAAGTCCTGCTTATGAAGGAGCACTGTGACAGCAGCATCCTGAGTGGCCTCATAAATAATTTCTCACTGCTGGCAAATGGGATGGTAATAACTGTGGCCAGGGCGCTGTTAGGGAATTGGGAAGTGGCAACAGAGTGCTCTCAGACCAAATCCAAGACTTGCTGATCCCCAAGTAGCAAATACCAGAGTAGAAAGGGTTTAAGCCATGCACTTTGCCTTCGTGCTACAGTTCAGCTTCAAGCATCCATGGACAAAACCCACCTCACCTGCCTGAGAATTACAAGCCCAGCCACCAAAGGAAGCCATGGCTCTGAATGAGCTTCCCTGTCATACTGCAGGGACCTGGACTTTGCCAGCAGACTCATTTGGCAAAGCAGATTTTGCCCGGTAGCTCTTTGCTCAAACCACCTCTACGCACACTGCAGCCCCTCTTCACTATGGGCAGCATTTCCACCTGGGATCTCATCCACAGGGCGTCCCACTGTATCCCACCACCAACCCCTTTCAGCACCAACATGTCAAGCAATCATTAGTTTGGATATAAAGCTCCCTGGCACATTTAAGCTGTTTAAGTATTTTCAGGGTCCCAGCCACCAGTCACCCAGACCATAGCGACTTCGGGGCTCTGATTCAGCAAGACTCTCAGGCACGTGCGTGGCTCTAACTGTGCTGTCATCCGAGCATAGCCCAAGCTTGGAGTTATTACCCAGATGCTGCATGCCAGAGGCTTAGAGACAAAGTGTTATTTTCCTAAAGAAAATTAAAAACAAAAGCCTGCCCAACATTTTTATAATACAAGAGAAAACGTAGCTGCAAAACGACTGCGGTAAAACGCACGCCCCAGAGTGGTTCCAGGACAAGCTCCTTGGCCAGCAACCTTTTTCATCACCAAATGACTTAATCATGCAATGAGCCTTCCAGTATTTAAAGGTGACCTGAACAGAAGAAATAAATTGGGCTTGTGCCCTTTCACTTTTTGGCTTCTTTACCATCGGCTGCAGGGTATTTTTCCCCTCGTTTACATGTCTTACTTGTTTTTTACATTAAGTATTCAAGTCCTGTCTAGTCTTAAAGAATATTTCCTTCTATTGTGTGTTATAGTTATTCATGCTGAAAGTGGCTAATAAAGTACAAGTTATATGGCAAAGGCAGCTATTTCCATTTCATTCTCATGCGCAAGAGACTTGACATCCCAGGACAGGCTGTTTTTATTTTCAGAGTATGACAAAGACCCAGGAACACAGTGCACCAATATGTTAAACTGGTTTTTAAAGACCACCATGGAATCCAGTGCCTGTGAAAACCAGGCTCTATGGGACATTGGGGATTTAGAAGAAACCTGGCAAAAAGAAACATTGAACAAATTGTTCTATTATTTTTCCTTTTTCTCCTTTTTATATTTTTTTTTGCTGGAAAACTTCTATCAAATGAAAGAGTTCAATGAGGGTCATGTTAAGCAAACCAACCGTTCTCCCATTCTCATTTTCAAAGCAGCCCATTTGCATTTAACTAGAAGGGAGAGGTGAAATGGGATTCAGGTAATGAAAGCCATGGTTTGAGCTAGAACCCAGCTGCAGGATGGATATCCTCCATGAGACAAAGGGATAGGTCAAGCATGGTGAATGGGGATCCAAAGTCTAACAGCAAAACTGGTCTTAGCTCTGTCCATCAGCAGATCCCATCAAGTCCCTCCTGACTTTCCCCCCATCTCTGTCCCAGTACCTTTGGCTGCTGGTAGTGCTCCATGGCCATGGTGATCACATTGAGGCCAATCACTCCGGTGATGAACAAGTCCAGGTAATGGCTGGTGCACATCTGGTGGATCAGGAGACGGAAGCGGGAGTAATCTGAATAGTAGGGCTTACACTGTGCTTCTGCAGCAGGGAGGAGGAGAGCAGAGAGGCACGTCAAGTCATTTCTCTGCGTCTTTCTGGTGTCAATGCCCCCTCACTTTCCAACTCCAAAGATGATAAATTCTAGACTGATTACAGCAACATGCTGTCTTTTTCATTTCCTTTTTTCTTGCTGGCATGTTACCATTTTTAATACACAGCAGGGCTCCCGTCATCTTACATCCATTAAGCATCTTCAGTAGGACATGCGCTATACTCAGCCTTACAGCATCAGGGATGAGGTGAGCTGGGACTATTGCGTTGCTAAAGAATGTTTGCCTTGTAGGGAAATTTAAACTAAAACAACAATTTTTGTTTCTGCTGATCTTAAATGTGCCCAAACTATCCGAAAAGTCCAATTAATGGTGGGGACAGATTTCACTAACAATGGCTTAAAAATACAGGCCATTGAGTTAGTGGTGGTCTTTGAAAGAGACATAATTCAGACATATTATGTTCTTTGCAATAAACTGTATAGAAAACAAAATTCAACACTTTGGCTGTCAGAGCCCTGAAAAATGGTGCGTAAAAATACCAAGGAAAACTGATCAGTCAGCCTCAGCGATTAGAAAATAATGATCCTCCATTTAGACAAGATTATCAAAGTACAGATTTCACTGTTCAACTCATTCCCGTGTTCGGTTGCCTCAGGGATGACACATGCTCTTTAGACCCCGAATGTTCCTAGAGATAAACTCATTTACTCACCTAATCTCTAATGAGGAAATGCCAAGGCTGAGTATGTAATTCAGTACAATTTTCAAGGCGGCATTATAATGCAGATTGAAGTGGAAAGGACTGTCTTGAATATGTCAGGGTATAATATTACTCTCATAATTAGATGATCAACTGGTTATGAAAATTATCGAGCTGTAAGAATTACATGGCTTGATATTTAGTGCTACTGAGCAAATGTACAGTTTGATACATGATTCTGAGCAAAAAAAGTTGGTCAGAATGAAACCAGGAAGCAGAGGTTTGGGTTGCCTTTAGGAAAAACTAATTTTAGAAGGCTATATTTTGCCTGGAAATAGAATTCACTTTGTCAATAGCCGATGACATTGCAATCAAACCCATAGATTTAATGGTTTCATGTGCTCCCTGCTTCATAACGGGATCCTGAAAAATCAGGGTTTGATTCCCTCATAAAGACAGACCTTTCCCTTGCAGCCCAGGGACCAGAGAGACAAATCATTCAGCAGTTTTACTCTGTAGGGATTTGGAACACCCAAACTTCTGCCTCAGTGTGGTCAAATAAAAGGCAAAATTAATATTCACTTTCTGATCTGCAGTGTGCTTTAGGTGATCTGCACATGAGTGCTAATGCACGATATTGATGAAAAGGTCTATAAAATGGATTTTCATGTGAATCTATTAAGTGCTTACAAAAGGCCGACTGGTAACTGCTGACTCACTCCTAAGACTTTGTCGGATATCTCAGAATCTGCATAAATCTCCATAAAGTCAAGGTATCTCGATCACATTATGCTGAATTATGAGTAGCAAATTAACTAAAATGTTTGAATACAATCAGGTTAGGAATAGGACCTATTTTTATGAACCAACTTATCATCTCGGAAAGAAACACCATTGTAATTGTATCACTCACTTCTACATTTATGTATAATTCACATTCAAAAGAAAAATGTCAATGTTTCTGCCTTTTCCTGCAATGGATTTACTTATGAATAATTACACTGGAATTCTAATTTTTTCTCAGCTTTGACTGACAGGTAATTCCAAATCCCACAGAATAGCACCGATGCTGTTAGAACAGAGAGAGGATTTAGAGAGAGGTTATAAAATGTGTTCTGTGCAGGGCTTCTGCACCTGGATTAGCCAGTGCATGACCCCATAAGCAGGGTTGCTAATTGTTCATAGAGCTGCAAAGGCTTCTCCACCTCTCCCAAAGCTCCTTTTCAACCTTTCCCAGCACATTCCCCCAGGTTTCCACAGCCAAACCTCTCTGGATGCTGCTCTTGCAGATGCCTTTGCAGCCTTGGAAAATTACCATTAGTAAATGTTTCAGCCTTCCCCATTATCTTTGTTAAGAGGGGATTTGTCAACCCTGCTTATGAATCCTGCCACCACTCACTACATCCATCTCCGCATGCCAGCCATGCATATTAGTGCAATAGATATACTACCACGAGATGAACCACACGCAAGCTCACATGCTATCCAAGTACTATCAATAAATACCTACTGTGTCTAGGTGGGCAGGGAACTTTCTGAATAGATAAGTCATTTTCTTGTTATTGTACAAATTCCATGTATTTAAGCCAATCAGTTTTACAGAGAATTTGGGTATTGCTCATGTAGAATGACCCAGGTACAAATCCCATGCCCCTTATCACACAGTATCATTTCTAATTAATGCAGTAAAGATCTAAACAGTACCAACATCTTGGGAAATACAGACATCTGTTAAACTCCAGGTGGTGAACTCCACAACTAACACAACACCACATTACTGTACTGTTACAATACACTGTGTCAAGAACAACAAGAGCTCTGGGTTAGTCTTGGTTATTACTGGAAAGGTTAACTTGGCTTCCCGGCACACATGGCGTTAAAGAAAAGAGCAGGAGAGCAAACAAACAAAGAAGAATTGGCAGAATGAAAATATGAGGAGATGGGGAAATACAGCAAAAGCCCACTACGAGACATAAGGCTGGTAAACAGGGTGTAAATCAAGCTGCTTCACCACGGCTGGAGGCCAGGAGAGAGGAGAAGTGGCTCAAATCTAGATACCATTACAGAGGAGAAGATCAGCTCAGACAGCGAATCCTGAGCAATCTCCTAACCCAGGTAGGAAGGAGATTTTGCAGCTCAACTCAAGCTCACATTCTGTACTCCTCTTGGCATCATCCTGCAGGATAACTGATCCCCTTTTCCAGGCCTGGAAGGCAGAGCACAGCAGCCCCAGCCTGTGTCCTAGGGCGCCCAAACTCATCGCCGTCCTCTCCTGCCTATTTGGTAATGCTGTTGCACGACAAACATTTCTCATTCCTAATCCCACTCTAACTTTTCCCAGTCCAGGTGCCCTTTGGGTTTAGTGATCACAGCCCAGGTTTGGGGCATTTAATCCCGTGCTGCTCTTCTTTTGTCAGCTCCAGGATGTGACCTGTGAAGTGGCAGCAGTGACCAGCAAAGCGGCACTGAAGGCATCATTTCTGCCCTGCTGTGCCACCGCCAGAGGGTCTCAGGGCTTGGCCGGTCTCAGGGCTTGGCCAGTCTCTGCCATCACCAGGGGACATGGGGCTGAGGCCACTCTCTTCCCATTAACTGTATTTCCTTAGGGGGAATCAGGCTGGGCGTGTGGCTCTAAAATATCTCCAAATAGCAGCAGCCTCTGAACATAGCCCTGTCAAGAGAGAAATTGCCACTTTCCCTGAGGTGGCTTTCAACCGGAGGTGTGTGGGCACAGGAAATTGGAATTCACGAGAGTGGGACAATTCCATTACTGTCTCCTCCAGTTCCTTCTTTCTCCTATAATAAGGAAATTAACTACTTTTCAGGTCTGAGTATAACTGGAGGACAGCAGCAAACCAGTGAGCAATGAGCCAGTGACGCAGCTGGATTTACAAACTGTATCAAGGATATTATTAGGTTACGAAGTAGTTTGCACTGAAGGAACTTTTTGTTTTAAACAGAGTGTTTGACTTGGCTTTTATTGTACTGAATGGATTTACGGAAAAATAACAATAAAATAAAATTAAAATGGAAAATGATAAATTATTTCCACTGAGAAGATTCCAGTTGTGATAGAATGTAGACTTTGGGGAAAAAAAAAGGAAAATATAAAATTATAATATCTCACTCAGCACCAGGCAGCAGCACACACACACACACACACATATACACAATACTCCATCTCGTCTTCACAGAAAGAGAAAAGAAGCCCTCTGTAAGTGCAGAGATGTGTGGAAGCTTTGGGGTCACAACTTCAGATTTCTCACTGAACCACAGGAGGTTCATCTACAGCACCCGGGACTGATTCCTTAATATTCCCAACAGTGAGGTTCTGAAATAAAACCTTTCTAGTCCCTTATGCTGATGCCTGAAGAGCAGCATGGCGCATTCACTACCGCTGGATCCAGAGAAAAGGCAACAAAAGGAAACAAAGCGCAGACCTGACAATTGACCAGGTTCTAAAAGCAACCTCTAGGTGTTTCTGAGCCTGAGCGAGAGAATGAAGGAATTTGGAATAAGTTCAATGCCTTAAAAATAAGGCAGCCTTGATGTGGCTCTGTAGGACCAGGAGAGGAGCCACAACCAAATAAACAGAAGAAATAAGCAGACCCCAAACCCGGCGACAGCACATCCCCTCCTGCTGCCCCTTTTCGCAGGAGAGTACAGGAGGCCTACCAAGAAAAGCAAGATTGAAAGCAGAGAGATAAAAATACCAGGAATGGCAATGGGAAGGAGAGTCAGGATTTATTAAAGCATGTTGTGATGAAGTTTAACAAGGCCTTAGAAAGACAAGGTAGGAACCTCTGTCTCCCCGAGTAACCCTCTGCAGAGAAGGCCAATAGCCCTCACCTTTGCATTTAATCAAACTCCCTGCAATATGTGAGAGATGGATGGAGTCCCTCTCCCAACTCAAGCAGTGGGAGCTTGTTCACAGGTGAGAGTTTTAGTAACACAATTTTCCTAGCATATTATTTTTGTCGAAAGTGACAGCTATATTTGTTTCTGTGTTGGCGTCTCTTTAATTATTCAGGCTAATATTCTGAAGTTATGAATTAAACAAAATGCTTGCCAGATCAAAACTTCTCCTAAAAATAAAAAGAGCAAAGGGGCACATTTGCAGCCCTGAGCATCGTCCTGGTGAGGAGGGATGGGAAAGGGTGACGGGAGCAAGCAGTGGGTCGGGGTAACCAGGTCAAGCAGTGTTCAGCCCAGATGGTCCATTCCCACCAAGACCTGGAAAGGTTTTGAGGTGGCATCTTTATTGCTTTTAATTCACAAGATACCTCATGGATCAAATGACTTCAAACCAATACAAAGAATTTACAAGCTAGTCAGCACAAGGGCTAAACCCCAACCCATGCTGAGGGCTGGTGCAGGGTTGAAGCTCTGCACTATACTGAGTTTTATCCTATTGACAAAATACTGTGCCTCCCTGAACTGAAGCAGTGAGGAAGGGCTGGAGAACAATGGAATAACTTTCCTAAGCGAGGCTGCCTGCCTTCCAGGGACAATCCTGCCAATTATTCAGAGACTCCGAAGTTGGGGGTTGGGAAGCTAAACAATAAAGGACCCATTTCACAGTCCAGTCATTATTCCCTAAGAAAAAACCCAAAACCATCAAA
>WYDI02026097.1:32666-122266 GCA_009867235.2 Psittacus erithacus
ATATACAAAAAAAAAAACCAAACGACAACAAAAAAAAAAAAAAAAAAAAAAAAAAGAGAACAAAAATAAAGCCATGAAAAGTCCAAGAGTGACTTAATGAAAACCAAGAAAAAAAAATCATACTGAAGAACATAACATGATCGAAGGGTAAATTAAGGGTTTGCAAGTGTCAGTACTGAGCCAGGTCTGCGGACCTGCAGCTCAGAATGATATGCGTGTGCCATGAAGTAAGCAAACGAGCTTTGCACCACACACACGGTTTAGTGGGATGCCTCACAGCAGCGGTGGCCAGCCGTTAGTGACACAGCACTGCCATTCAAGTGAGAAGAGACGTGCCGACTTCCCAGTACCTTGCACTGCACTGGCTGAGCTCTCCATTAATACATCATCCAGCATTAGATCTAAAAGAATGAAATGGCGTTAATCACCCGGCAGGATACGCGGCAAGACTTCCCTTCCCCTGCAGAGGTCCCTGCGGCTCTCAGGCTCTCCATTGCCTCTAATGGGAATGGTTCCTTGCAGGACCCTCTCCTGATGCCTCATGGAGGGTGGGCTCAGGTACACGGGCTCATTGTGGAAAAGGGCTCTTGTGCTTCTCCCACATACACAGGTGGAAGCCCAAGAGATCCCTCAGAACCCCGTCATTTAATGTTGATGAAGGAGAAGACACCTCTGAAGGACTGACTTTATACATATCCTGCTGGGCCAGCACCTTACAGCAACCACTCCTGCATCTGCCTATATCCTGTGAGCTGGGATTTCACATGTTTTCTGGTTTCCAACTGTTCAAATGCATTTGAAGTGTCTACAAGTAAAAATGACTGTGCAACCAGTTAGATATCTGTGCCTGACATTGTTATGTTGGTTTGGGCACCTGGGGACACTCAGGAAGCCCAGTTAAAGGAACTGCCATGTAGTTGCTGACATAATCAAAGCCCTAGTTTTGGTATCATCTGCAAGTTCCCACCATGCAGAATAGAGCTAAACAATGACATCTGTTGCCTCCGAGGGCAAAGCCGGACACGGTCAATTAAAACCAACGTTTCACTGAACGCGAATTGGGAAAACTGTTTTGAAGTGATTTGGAGGGCTTCATACTTTGCTCTTGAAAGGTTTTTATGGCAATTGAATACTCAGCAATATTTGATCCTCAGTAAAATAGCTGTTTATTGCCTCTTTAATTAGACATTTCATAGGACTGAATGAATAACTACATCTCCAAGGATGGTTTGTGATTCCTTCCCGCTGGGAAATTGCCCCGGCTTACGTCTTTTCTTCGTCTAGCTCCTCTAGCATTATAAATAAGGTCATTAATAATAACTAAGCATCTATTTCTCTTCTACAGAAACGTCTGCTTTCCAAAACGGCAACTTTAAATTGGGATCTTTCTATCCAGCTTTTAACAACATTTTCTAACTCATCAGCCTGCAACTGTGTTTGGGAGCTTGGATTGACTGAAAGAGCTTTCTAGGCATTTCTTTGATGTGAAAAACAGCAACAACAAACTCTTTCCATCTGTATCCCACTTAACTGAGAACAGTCTAATGTGTCCTCCACCGCTCGTGAGGGAAGCCTCCATCTTTCCTTTGACCATCAGGGAAGCCAGGCTCTTGGCATAAACTGAAGTTTGATGTCCAGAGGCTGGTGTGATACATTCTATTGGTTACAAAACCTGTGAAGCCCATGGGACTCAAAGAGGTGACCAAAGGGAAGCGCTGGGTGAGTGCTAAACTGAGAGAGGCTGAGACACCGTTGTAGTATGTGGTTGCATGGTTAAGCCTGTCACAGCTATTTAAACACCTTTGAGACTATTAAAAACAATAAATCAGACTTAATATTACCAGCTTTTGGAACAAGCGCCTGATCAGACAGCCTCTTAAACAGTACTGAAGTCTGTTAAAGATAGAAAAGAGATGTGAAAGGGGACACGGAGAGAGCAGCAGACGGACTGACCAGGGAGGGAAAGTGTGAGGCCGTAGACACAAAGGGCAATGGAGAAAGCTCAATCATAAGACAGCATGCGAGAAGAAGAGGAACTCCGACCTGTGGCCTCTGGCTGACTTATTTCTTACTTATTCAACCAACAATAAAATAACAAAAAGACTAAGAGACAAGTGTTCGGTTGGAGACTGCTGGCTGGCAGAGCGGAGGTCTAGCCTCCTTTCACCTGTAAAGTCATCTCTAGGCAGGGCTGCCAGCTTGCACATCCCTTTTGGAGTTAGGTTCAATTTGCATCAGTGCTATTTTGTCTGGTTAGTTACTCTCCTCAACAGCTTTTTTTCTCTAATCTGTATTTCTCAAGCAAATGCATTGATATGTTTCTCTAAGGAGTTTTTAAGCATTACTAGAATGAGATGGATCCATTATTTTATTACATTCTTGAATAGCAGTGGTGCTACTGTGCCAATAAATAAACCGACTTGATAAATGGGACAGGTAACATCACTGTGGCATTACAAGGCTGTAATAAACTAAATAGTGAATCCAGTTATCAAGCAACAGTGCTCATGACTCAGAAGATTTATGATGCCATCCGGCACTGCTGATCTTTGCAATTGTCACTATTTGTGTAACACTGAGCTCTGCTATCCAAGAAGCTCCAGGTCTGATTATTATTATATTTTAATTTAAATAACCCCCAATGGAAAGGTCATTGCAAATCATGCAGCCATTAAAAAGGCTTCCATGGCTCCTTGCTCAGCCTAAAATGATGCTATTTCCTTCATGCAAATTTTATAGCTGGACATGCTTTCTGGGAGAGGAATGATAACCAGATGCGAGGCAGGGAGGGGAGGGAGAAGGGGATTGTGTGGAAGGTCAAGCAGGACTCAGAAAGATGTGGAAAGACTACCGACCAGCCATCTGTTTCTCCTTACTCCTTCTCTTTTTCTCCAGCCGGCGAAGCCTCTTCTCCTCCCGCCTTTTGGCTTCTTCCTCCTCCTGATGCTGCCGACACTTGTGGAAGTTCTCCACCACTACCCCCACAAACATGTTGAGGACAAAGAAGGCCACGATCAGCAGGAAGGAGATGAAGTAAAGGAGCATCCATGGATTGTAGTTCATGACTGGCTGCAAAGTGGAGGAAGGCAAATGTCAACTGAACCTCAAAAAACCAAGAAGGGAGCAAATTGATGCTGCTGCCCATGCAAAAGCTGCGGGTGCCCCTCTCATGCAGCTCAGTGTGCTCTGCTCTTCACAGAAATTAAAGCTCTCTAAGACGTTTTAAATGAATGTTCGCAAAACACAAAGAACTTTTGAAAGGAACCACCTCTGTTCTGCCAACAGCAGGACAGCTCTGCAGTTATTGTAAATCCCTCACTGAAAACCTGTACCTACGCAAAGCATTTTTCTCCTGAAATGCCCAAATTGCTTAAAAAGTCAAACCATTCTTTGATAGGTGCAGTTCTCCTAATGCTCGTTACATCAGTCGTGTTACAAAATCTGTATGAAAAAGGCTAGGTCCAAATTCCAGCTTCTCCCTGGACTCCTTGTCATGCCTGAAGAGTTAAATGCCTTCCTCAGTCCTAACCCCATAACCTCATTTGATTGTAGAAGCCAATAGTACCTTGCCAAACAAGAGCCAGAATGTGCAACCTTTGACAACTCATTTCTTACAGAGCTTTTACTATCACGTACCTGCTGGTCAACTCCCACAGCATCTAAGCCATCATACATGATATCCACCCACCCATCCTTGGAGGCCAGAACAAAGAGAGACATCAGGGCCTAGAAATGCATGAGAAAAAAGTTAGACATAGTTGCACTAAAACTCTTTTATTGCAATATTTTACTCCTCTTTGCCCTTTCCTGTCTGAGGATTATCATTACCTGTCTGATAACAGGGCATTTTGATGCCCAAGGTTTCTCCTGGCAGCATGAGCCTGTCAATACCCCTGGTTCAGCAATGAGCATTAATTCGGAAACCACAAAGCAGAAGACAAAAGCAGTTTCATTTCTACCCTCCAGGTCTCCACTGCTCCCCACTAATTAGTCTTTACCATGCTGCTAAAATAAGGCTGTGTTGCAGGGAAGGTTGAAATTGTCTGGCTTTATAAAACAAGCTCTTCTGCAAGACATACGCAGTTTGTTATGTAGCAGTGAAGCAATTAAGTACTCCACAAAGCCACATGTGCTTGTTCTGTTCCAAAAAGAAGTGTATGCCTGCTTGGAAACACTACCTTTGGGATTTACAGACAGAATGCTGTGTATGTGAATTGAATCCTTACTGCGACTGGTAGTGCCCTGTAAGAAAATCCCATGGGATAATAACGCACAGGTTTTAAGTCAAGGAGGTAAAGGAGCAAAGAAGCAGATTACCATTCTATTAATACCTGGCCGAGATTATCAAAATTATACTTGTGCCGGACCCATTTGTAGCTTGCTTCTGTGCAATCCGATTTATTTGTGATGTTTCTGGTGTCCTCCCCCTGGCAGACAAAAAACTTGCCTTTGAAAAGCTGCAAAATATGCAAAGAAGAGGAGAACTGTAAAGGCTCAGTCTGCAGATGATGGGAATTTCTCTCTGGGTACTCTGCACAGCCCACGCTGACCAGAGGAATTAAAGGAAATGGCCTCATTCTTGCAAGTTATTAAGAGTGAGCAGCCTGTATAATATGCACCTAATGAGCAAATGCATGATTTCACATCGTTTAGGACACCCACCTCATGTATTAGGTTGTCTGGTTCAGTGATCTGAGAATGGCCTAAAGGCCTTTGCTTCTGGGTCACCAGCAGAAGTGTAGCTCCAGCTAATACCCCAGACCAGCTAATGGTTTCTTACCACTTGTGGAACGACTCCAGCGGCTCTCAGCCCAGTTAATGGTGCTGGTTTTAAGAGTCACCGACAAATTAAGTGTAACAGGGGCCCTCTGTCAGCAAAGGAAAGGTGGCACTGATGAGCACAGCAATGGACTAAGCTCTGCTCTTAGGAGTCACAAGAGAACATGCCAAAGAGGAGCCGAGCTGCTGCGAGTGATGTTGAGCTCTTGCTGAATCAAGACTACTGTCAGTACAGCTCTGGTCTCTGATCCTGAACACGGTTCTCCAGCCATCATTAGGCTCTGAAGTCTGTGCAGGGGTCTCTAAAAATATTCCTTGGGCTGAGCTTAAGGAGCCAAGCCCAAACAGTGCTGGGTACCTGACTCTGAGCCTGTTTCCTTGGTGTAAGCCAAAGGAGATGCAACTCCTAGGGAGTCAGCTCATGATTTACACATGCACAAGGAACATGAGCCTCCTGATTCTAGATCTGCTGCTTCCTCTACACAGAACAGACTGGTAGGGGGTGATTACTGCTTCAGACAGGGTGATTGATGCTAGCAGGATGGATGGTATCAAAGCCCAGGAGACAACCAACAAATCTGGTTTTATTTGCTCACAGAAACTATTGACATTGCTGGTTTGGGGGGAAATGGCAGCCTGCTCTCCAGGCTCTTTAAAACACCACCTGGGTATACAGAGAAAAGACACTGATGGATTTTGATCTGTTGTTTTAGACAAATATCAGTAGAAATAATAGTGAACAAGATAAACCCACGCATTACTCCATGGGTTTCCTTCAGCAATCAACAGCAGAAGGATGTTCTCTAGGCATGCAAAATTAATCACCACTCAACGCAGCCATAAAACCTCTGGATGCAAAAAGAGAAGTATTCCCTGATCTTTCCATGGAGAAACACTATCCGTGGGTACAGCAAACTGGGGAGATATAGCCTTCACAGAGTAAAGCTTTAATTAAGCAGGAAGGTAAACAACTGGTTTTAATATATTGACTATAAATATAACTTCTGCAGGAGCTGGCCTGTAATGCCACTCAGATGGGGGCAGTAACACAGCTACTAAGGGGGTCTGGAAATGCAAAGCTCTGCTTGCAAAAATGCTGATCCCCATCAGTGCTTCAGATTTCAGCGCTTCTGAAAGACCCAGTGTTCCCCACTGTACTTGTTTTGTGTATTTCTTCTGTGTCATTAATGACTATTCATGCGTGGGCAAGCTCTACACCAAAATCAGTCTTGTTAAGAGGAAATACCATTAGAAATGTGGACAGCTGAATTTTAATGGCATTTAAACCGTCTGGTTTAATCCCTGGTTTATATTTACATGGGAAAACCAACTGCAACTTGGAGAGATCATCTTTCTATAGCAAATAGCTATGGCCCTAATCTTATACCTAATTAGACATAAATATTAACAGAGAACTTTGCATCCTGAATACAGGATCAGTCGTGCTTGTATCTACCACTTAAGCACATCAGCAGTCATGACAATTTAACATAAGACTGGAAGTCGCCAGGGAAAGCAATCGCAATTAGCAGGGAGGAAACTCAAAGAGCACACTGCAACTTTTGTTGCTGGGCATAAATTTTCCTGTGTCTGGGTTTTGTACTGCTTTATGGGATATGCTTAGTTTTATTAATCTGTTTAGTATAATGGATGGATGTTGTTGTACTCTAATGCAAAGCCTATCTAGCCATTGAGGTGGTTATGCATGGCACGTTCTCTGTTTATTTTCAATGCTGTATTTATTATTTAAAGAGTATATTAGTATAAAATATTACATAAGACACCTTTCTAAACCAAAGACAAACAGAGCTGCTTTCCAAAGCTGGCTGTGATGGATCAGATAAACTTCAGAAAGAAATAAGTGTTATGTCTGAATATTTATATGAGGCAATCTCTTCAGGTGATGAGAAACCAATTGCACTGGAAACTCTGCCACTTTTCCCCTGGGTTCCTGCACTTCTGGGACTGAGGATATTGCCAGCAGAGCTGGCAGGATGCAGACTCAGAAATCTCTGCTTCTGCAAGCTTTCACTTATACAAGCTGTCAGAATCTGAATGAATCTCTAGGTCAAGGTCTCTCTAGAGTTTACAAACCAACAATTTCAGCTTTCAGAGTTTCTCTTTCCCCATTGGTTGATACCTAGAAGAAAGGTGGAGGGGAGACATCCCTGTGTTATCTCACAGACAGAACAGGAATGGGATTTAACAGTTTCCCTAAGTGGAGCTTTTCTGGTGGTACATGTCATGCCGCAGGACTGACCCTTCGGTGGTGTGGCTGGGACAAGAAAGTGGATTCAATCTTGAACCACATCCCACCGCAGACAGTGGGGAAAGGATGCAGAAAGCCCATTCTGTGCTTTAAGGGGGGTCATCACGTTGGCTTCTGTAATCACTGCATGCAACAAGGAAACTTCGAGAAAGTTCCAACACATCAAGTGACACAAAGGCAAGACTTGGAAGTCAGGAATAAATGTGCCTTGAGAGCGCTTGGAAGGCTACACTGTGCTGCTAGGGTGGCAACTGAGGGATACATAGACCCTTGGGTCTGAGTCATTCCAGGCTGTTGACTGTGGCAAAGCTATGGATTCAAAACCAACACACATTTCTAAAGCTGGGCAGAGGACCTTGATGGAACCAGAGAGGGGCAAAACTAACCCCAATAACTGGCTGTAACCACTGCTCCTTCAACTATGGCTGGGAATACATGCTGCTGGGCCACTGTTGTTAGACTGCAATTGTTAATGAGATTTTAATGGCTGATGAATAATGGGAAATCTGCTTTCTCCTCACTAAGAGCAAGGAGTCTTCCCCAAGAAGGCCAAACAGCCCGTTGGTTCAGTTTCAGGAAAGCATACTATAAGTATGCCATTAGTATAGATACCCAGCTGTGGGGCCATGTGTGGCTCCTTACCTCTTTGGGTCAGGTGCTGAGGCTTACAGGGGACTCACCTGAACTCCCAGGATTCCAAAGATTATGAAAAAGGCACAGCAGATGACCACTATGTTTCCAATGGGTTTCAGGGATGACATGAGAGTCTCCACCACCAGCTTTAGTCCTTGGGCTCGACTGATGACTCTGTGGGGACAAATAAACACAAAAGCTATGTTAGTACTGTCCTTGCCCAGTTCTGCCTCCTGTCAAGAGAGGAGATGTGGAGAAAACAGCATTAGGGGATTTATTAGAATGGCAAAGATCTCCAAGATCATGATGCAAGAAGCAGGACATCTTGAGGTTGCTCAGAGCCCCATCTGGCCCGGCCTTGAACACTTCCAGGAATGGGGCATCTACCACCTCTCTGGGCAACACGTGCCAGCACCTCAGCACCTTCATCACAATCTCTACATGTCCTTATACTGCTGCTGTGCACAGAGCCCTGAGCTACCTCTCAGTACCATCACAGTCTCTTTATACCCACAGTACAACCTCAGCTACTGAACCAGTTGTGTCCACCAATCCCAGGCATCTAGCCTTATTTCTGTAGCTTCTCTTTGTCTGGTACCACACGGAATTACTGTACTATACTCTCAAGGACAACACTACAACGAAAGGACAAGGCTTGTGTGATTTAGAGAAGCCATATCACCATGCTGGGCAAGATGAACGAGGTATTCATGCTCACAGACCTGAAGATGGAGAGCTAGGGGACCAAGAAAGGCATCTGAAGAGGCTGCACACCTCCCTGCTCTTGATGCCAACTGGAATTAAGCATTTCACTAGTGCTGTAAATCAATTTGTACTGATGCCATAGAAACTGTGTTTTCCCAAGGCAGAAATAGCTGTCTGCTGTGTAAGTCAGAGGGATACTGGCTGGTGACTCCTTTGAACACTTGGCATCAGAAGGGCTGCGAAATTTCCCACCTTCCTGTTTCTGCCTGGTTCTCCTTCCTGCCATAGGAGTCCTCTCATTGCCTCCCTGTTTCACCCCAAGCCTGGCTGCACCACCTGAAGCACAGCTGGAATTTTACTGATGGGAGAGGATCCAAGTTCTCATCTTTCCTGCTTCCAAAGGGTGCTTCCAGGAGAGATCCCCATGGATGCATCCACCTGCCCACCATACATGGCTTTAGCTGGCACCACAGCCAAGCCTGCACCAACCCTCCCCTGCCCCAGAGCCAACTGCTTTAGTGAACAGCAGTGTTCAGTGTAGAGCACCAGGGCTTTGAAAACCAGTTGGCTTTAAACAGAATCCTGAAAAGCTAAAAATTATTATTTCCCTTTTTTCTGGTTAAATATTTACTCACAATGTCAAGGGTAACTCATCAATTATCATTTAAAAAATAAACAGATGGTGGTATTTTTATCCACTCCCTTAGCAGTGAAGCACGAAAGGCAGATGCTGCTGTTCCTAATGCCTGATGTCTCTTCCAGGTAATTGCTGTGGCTCCCCATTTCAGACACCTCAGCCTTCCCAGTGCTCAGATCTGGGGTATTTTAGGGGATGAGCTGGGGGGTGAGATGGCTTAGGGAGCTCAAGGATGGCTGCTCAAGGCTGAGATGGCTCCAGGGGACAATGCTGCCCCGTGCAGCCATGGAAGCATGGAGGTTGGTGTGAGATGCCAAAACTGCCCATGTGCATTATCCCAGGCTGAGGTCCTTGCTGGGGCAGTGATACTGCTGCTGCTGCTGTGCATTGGAAGGCTGAGATGTGAGCTGAGGACAGCTAGCAGGGGCGACTGGACAACAGGTTAATGTGCCCTACTCAATGTGATTAATCCAGCCTAACTGGCTAAGCAAGGGCTCTTCCCACTCCCCACTCCATCTGAGAGCACAATGCAAGCACTGAGATGGACAGTCTGAAGCTGAATCTCTTTTCTAAATCCTCAGATGGTCTAAAGACTTTGCCATCCCTCACATATTGCCCTCACACCATCCTGGGTGAAATACCACAACTGCCAAACTACAGACGGGAAACTGAGGCATGGGAAGAAACAAGCCATTTCCTCAGAGGTATACAACAACTCTATTCCAATGATTTAAATGGAAATTAGGTACTTCGGTGCCTTAGGGAAGCTCACTATGTTCTGTCCACTGTCACACGAGATGGAAACAAAGTCAGGTCTTCTCAGTTGAAGGCCTGTGATCGAAGCCACTGGAGCATCCTTAAATTTTGAGGACCATGAAAAAAATTCAGTCTCCAGAGAATGAAGCTAATAATCTTCTCCAACACTTATTAAGAAAGCCTATTCTAGAAATAATAAAGTGATTTCCCTTGTGAGATACTATTCGGTATCCAGCAGAGAAAGAAAATAGGAGGTTACTTGTCTGACTTCACAAAGCCATGTGTGTTGAGAAAAAAAGGGATGAGAAACTGCAGCATTTGGCTGCTTTCAGTGTTTTGATCAACCAGGGAATTCCTCAAACGAGAATGCATGAGGGTAAAAGCTGCCACCAGTTTAGCTCCACTCCAGAGCCGTTTCCAGCCCTACAGGGAGAGATGACTTTGAAAAGAGTTGGAAAAGTAATAGTTCTTACTAATGAAAACCTTGGAGCTCCTCAGACTAAGGGCTTAATCCAACGTCAAGGCAAGTCTGTGCAGACTCCTGCTGCTCTCCTGAGAGTCTGTTAACTCTCTTAAGAGATGCCAATGAAATCCTGAGCATTTCCAGATTGTTAGTATCACCCTCAACATGTCAACATGCAGCATCCCCACACCTCATCAGTATTGCCCAAAGTCCTTCTGATAGCAGGCTTGTAAACTCTGTATTATCTGACCCATCACTCCTGCTGTTCATCCTTGAAGGATGCAGCTGATTTGGAGCCCTCAGGGTGCTCCAGAGCCATAGACCCACTGTTCAGGACAAGTCCAGTCTGCATTTGGCATGTGACAAATGGGGAAACCGAAACGAGACGATTTTGCCTTTTTTTTTCTTTTCAGTGTGAAGAAATGTTAATCCCTCGAGTTCCTCCTGGTTCTGCTGGTCTCAGCATTCCCAAGGCTGTTAAACCCCTGCTGTGAGACTCTCCAAACCCATTGCCAGCCTCATCGCAGCTGGATCACATTTACCAACGTTAAGCCTGCTAGCCTGATCAGAGCTCTCAGAAGTAGCAGCAGCACTTAGATGAAGTAGCAGATCAACATTGATGAAGACCTTCCCCACAGATCAACATTAATGGAGACCTTCCCCCACAGATTAAAACAAATAGCAAAGATATGGTAGATAGAAGAGAGTCTCTGAAATTACTATTTCATACTGTGATGGTATAAAAAGTGAATAATTTAACTTCTTTGGAAGTTAAAGCCCAGGCTCTGTAGAGAGTAAAACAGCACTGAAGTCCATTCACATTAAATCCGAATACATTTTCCATTTTGATTCCTCTTGTATCTTCAGCTACAACACTTGATCCCAACAACAGCAGGTTGAACGCATTAGGAAGGAATGTTATTGTATAAGCAATCCCTCTACTGGCTGAAACATCAGAGGGTCATGGAAATGTCTTTAAATGTCACTCCTTTGTGAATGTGTTTTTGGAATTCCAGTCATAAAGCTCAGCTGGAATGCTCATGGATTCAATTTGAAGGCTGATAATCAATCATGCAATCAAAAGCCCATGACTGGCACACAGGCCAGTATATTTTAATGTCTGGGTAAAAGGCACAAGCACTTGTGGGTTTGTGTGCAGCATAAAGCAGTGGGGTTGCTTTCACAGGAGAAAATAAGAGGCAGAATGAGGGAAGTCTTCTGCATGAAGAACTCCTTCAGACCATCAACCAAGAAAGCCAACCCAGATACAACAAGGGCTGTCCCTACTCTTGAGTGTGACACACACAGCCATGGCTTGGCTTCTAGCTGAGGGTGGGCTCCCTGCAACTCCGTCCCCAAGTGCTCGCAGAAAGGGAGGGCAGAAGAAGCCAGGTTAGCTCCCCTGCTGTGGGGACACAGCGTTTGCTTTGGTCTCTGCCTTATGCCTTCCTGGAAAGAAAAACATTGGCTTGGTCTCCACAAGGAGCTTCACGTGGACACAGGGACTGGATGTGCATGGTGTGCAAAGACCTCAAGCCACCTGTCCCAGCTGTCATCTCACGTTGATCCAGCTGAACATCCCAGGCAGTGATGATGTGATCCCTGAGCCACGCAGCACAGCCGTCAGCAAAGGCAGAGAGGGCAGCTCAGGGCAGCCCAGATGTGCAACGCAGGGGCAGACGGGTTTCCACATGTGGAGATTTATGACTTACTGAAAAGACCCCAGTTTGATGGCTGCTTTTTCATTTCCTACAAATCTAATTACAGGGGAATAGAACTGATTGTGAACATATTTAAGGAATGGGCTTGTTGCTGCCTTTTTACGTTTCCTTTGTAGTAGAAAGCAGCATGTTGGCTGAAAACATTCACACACTCTCTTGAGAAAACATATCAAATGCCAACAGGAGTGGAATAGCAATGGAAGAGCCTAATCCTGTTCCAGATGGCAGGTCTTCCTCCAGCCAGCAGTTACTCATTGGATTATTCCCTTAACTGCCGACTACTCATGCATACAGGTGACTACAGAGAAAGGCTCTAGTAATCAAAGACCCAGGTCTTTGATTAGCAGACCTATAGATCTATAAAGAAGCATGCACAGCTTTTACCAGGTCAGAAGGTAACTCTAGCAGGGCTTAGCACAACACAAGCCAGGTGACTCTAGTAGAGTTCTGCACAACTCAAGTCTCTTCCTCTAGATCTGATTTAAACACATCACCTCAAGAGAAAAACTTGGGCTCCTCAGTTCAGGGATGGGAAATCAATTCTTCTCTTACCCAGAGCTCTACAGATTATACTGTAGGTTTTCTTAAGCCAGGTAAAAAATCAGCCAGAACAGAACAACTGAGCAGATCTATCAAAGCAGCAACCTGGCAGGAACTACCCCAAGAAACCACAGTTCACATGGAGATGCCAGGGGACACATGAAATGGAAAAAAATCTGTATTGGAGTCACGTAGGACAGTCCAGTCTTATGGTCATGGAGCTGCATCGCACCAGTGACACTGTCTGTCCAGATAAAAATGATTAAAAGCAGCTCACGTCCAAAAACTCCCTAGGAACAACATGCACGTAGAGCAATTTAAGAGAATGTCTTTCATAGCTGTTGAGATATTTGAAGGATATATGTATAGGCACAGTCATTGTTATTTAGGCTTATTATTCACATAGGGGTAGTAAAACAATGTTTTCTGTCAGAAGCAGAGTCCTATTTTTCTGTCCTGAAAGAGAAAATCCTGACTCAAAGCAAATCTTTGATGAAGGAAGCAGCACTAAGATATGACAGGCACACAAAGATGCTTTGAGCGGGAAGGTTTATTAGCTGCTGCATAACAAGAGCGGCGACAATGGTATTAAAGAGGGACTGCATTTAGCATGGAGAGAAACCTTCATGCTTTGGGGTACAGGACAAAACAGATGCCTGTTTGGAAGAAGCTGGTACTTGGGCAGGTTCTTGTCAGAGGGGTGCCTGCTCCTGGGGCATGGGGTACCGCCTGCTGTCAGAGCCGGGGGATCAAGCTAGCAGGACAATTGCTTTCATCTTGTCTGGTCAATTTTCAAAGTAAATGTCTCTGCAAAATTAATGGGGAACTGAGAGGAAAAAAACCCCTTCTTTGCATTCTAGGTTGAGCAACAGTTGAGTCTCTGCTTCCTTAAAAATGATCTGCCACCTGCTACTAATTTCCTTCTTTGTTACAAAAGCCATTGACTGCCTGAAGGAAAAGGGGAGAAGAAGCTGTTAAGCTGCACTTTACACAGAGCAAATGAGAACACAAATAGCAGGGGATGTGCGCTTTAATGAGCAAAAAGAGGCATTGATCAGTTTACTGCTGCACTAGGGGCTGGTCCCAAAACCTGTGAGCACCCGGAGCTCCTCGTGGCGCTGCAGGACCTGAGGATGCTCATTGTCTGCGGAGCAGCAGGAGGCTGAGCGCAACACTGGTGACAGGCACCCTGCTCATGTCTCATCACCCCTTTCCCTTGCACAGATGATGCTGCTTGCAGGAGAGGCTCAATTCTCCTTTGGCACACACACCCTATGCTCATTTAGGTCTTTCTCTGCTTACCTTAAGGGCCGCAGCGTCCTCAGCAGCCTCAAAACCCGCAGCATTCCCAGGATTTTTGTGCCGCTGTCTGACACCATTGAGACCAGGATGTCAATGACGGAGATGAGAACCAGCACCCCATCCAGCACGTTCCAGCTGCTTTTCAAGTAGGCTTTCTCCCCAAAACACAAGCCTAGTGCCACCACCTGCCCGGACACCAAGTTGCAACAAATTATGATTATTGCATCCAACACATTTCTTCCCGTTAGCAACCTGCTGAGAATGCAGTATTTACAGATGCAAGTTTGTGAGTCCATTTGCTTCCCAATATAGAAGCCTAATTAAACAAATCAACAAAGTGTTATACTGTGTGAATTATAAAAATACCTCTGCAGAAACATCCCAGATTGTCCCTTACAGCTGATGTATTTTTAATGCAGCTAAATGTAGCTGCACAAAACTGTTCCTGTTTAGTTTGGCATAAAAAGTTTGATCATATTTTATTCCTCTAGTCTGCTGGAGCAAAGGCTCAGAGTGGCTGACCCAAGCAATCATTTATGAGCTTTGCAAATAAAGAAACTGGAGAAACTTTCCAAAGAAAGAGCAATTGTTCTGCAAGATGATTATGAATTACACAAGAGAGATTTACAGCAATGGGTTTCTGAGCCTCCTGCCTCAAATCCAGCAAAGTGTTTCAACGTGCTTAATTTTAAGTCTTACCCTCCTCAGGAAAGCACATAGCTGCTTAGGTTGTTGAGGACAATTGGTTGTTGAAGACAATGGGACTTACATGCATGGTTGAAGTTAAGCATGTACTCAAGAGCTTTGCTGAATAGGAAAGGATTGCTGAATTGAAGCATCCCATTGCTCGTATAATGGTGTAAATCAAGAGCAACTTCACTGAAATTGTTCTGATGTAAAACGTGCTCAGAATAAGGCATGTGGTGGGTATTTGAATACAATGCAGAAGAGGAAAATGTACACCTCACTGGTAGCTGGCAGACCTATGGGTTTTGTGAGTCCAGCATAATAAAATATTACTGCTATAATACAGGCACACTTATCCTCCACCTTCATTTACCTTAACTGTCATCTCAGTCAGGAAGATAACTGTAAAGATGTAATTGGAGAGTGTTAGGAAAATCCGTTCCTAAGGAAAAGAAAATGAGAGACAATATCTTATAGCCTGCTCTCTGCAGCTGTACATCTCCCTGTGCCTATTTGGGTGGTTGCTAACAGTTTTCCAGCTTCTGCACTGAAATAAGTTTTGGACTGTTTGCTCACAAAGGGGAAAATCCTTAGAGAATCCTTAGAAAACATCTAGACAATTCCACTCGAGAGGATTCAGCCCAGCCGGCGCTCGAGGCTGCGTCAGCACCATGGACAGGGGCACCCACTTCCACAAATCCAGCCCCTTTTGCCCCTAAATCCCCCCATTTACCCCAAAATCCACACTCCCCTCCAGCACAAATAGGGAGGACTCATCCCCTTGGAATATGCTTGACAAACCTCTACCTGCCCCTCACCTCCGGACGTCACTGCACAATGCAAATATCACTGAGCTCCCAATTCTCCTAGAAACTGAGTCAACATTTGAGTGGCTGTGCTGCAAGGCAAGCAGGACCCATGGGATGCTGAGGAGCAGCTGGAATCAGTTGTCACAGCTCCACTGAAGCCAGCAAAGCTCTGGGGGTTTATGCCAGCTGAAACCTGCCCCCAAAAGGTTGATTCTCTTTCCCAGAGCCACAGGCTAGACCTGGCCTGAAGCCCAACAGTCTCATCTCCCAGTCCCCTGTGCTATTCACCAGACCATGCAGTCCTTACCTGCCACCAATCTGCAATAGCAGATCGTGATTACAGATGAGACCATGGACTGGTTCCCTATCTGTAGTTAGCAGAAACCTTTCTTTTTAATGATGATCATTAAATAAATTACACTTTTCCCTAATCCCTAAACAACCTCTGATTGCCTGTACTGAGAAATGGACAGCAGAAGGCTGAGGCTGAGGAAAGATGATGTGTGAGCATGTCTGCGTGCATGCATACAATTGATCCAGCCCCAGTTCTCCTAATAACAATTTTGGATTTATTTCTGCTGCTCCCTACAGAGCAGTCCTGCAGGAGATGCAGATCTAGCTCAAAATGAGATGCAATTTAAACAAGACAAAACACCTTGGCAACTCTCTCACTTGCCAGATCATGATTTACTGAAAGTGACTCAGGAACCACAGAGTAGCTTGTTTCCATCCAGGGTCCATAATTAATTAGGTCCTAGACCTTCACTGTGATTGCAGGAGCTGTGATAGGAAACATCTCTGGCTGTTAGCTGACTGCCACACAAAAGACTGCTGTAGAGGGGTAGGCAGCATGCCGGAGAAAGAGGGTAGGGACCCGCTTGTGGAGCTGGAGATAAAACAGCAATAGCATAGAGGGGAGACTGACGATATTACATTCCTCTCTGGCAAGCTCCTGGCTATTTTGAAGGATAATCTCCCCGGCCCATGTCATGCACTCTGCAATGGGGATCGCATGTTGGCTAGCAACAACATCCCCCGCTCTGATAAGCCAGATGAAACTGGGACAGGGAAAGGGAACTCGCTTGAAGGAGCTGGAAAATCCACAGCTTGGGGAAGCAAAGTACAATTATTTTAAACAACTCAAGCTAAACTAACTCTTTGTTTCCAGATGAGAGCTCCCTCAGTGCAGGCAGGGCCTGAACACTCCTGGCTCCCCTGCTCCTGCCCCACAAGTCAGCATCTCCCATCTCCTCTCTGCTGCTCCCAGGCTGCAGTCGAGCTCTGTTCCAGCCCTGGATGATCCACTTTGGTTCTATTCATTATAACCTGGTGCTGATCAATCTCACACCAGTCATCTCTGCACCCCTCTGATGCAGGGGGACACCACATTCTCTTCCTCTCATATATGAAGTACTGGGGTTTTATGCTACACCTCTTTGCTGTGAACTCCTCAGACTCATGCGTGTCACACCATTCCCTTCATCCCTGTGTAACTACAGTTCCTTTTGGAGCCACTCTTGGTGAATGGTAACTCTCTGAGCACAAAGCAAGGGGCTCCAAAGAAGCATTTGTGATTTCAAGGGACATTCTCAGGGTGCCCCATTTAGGGAAGAGCAGGGTGAATTCTTCCTGCTAGATCAGCTGGCAGGGAGTCCTGCTCTTCTTGCAGCTGCGAGTCAGTGCTCCATGATAACCAAAAGAAAAGGATTTAGGGGAATGACCGCTGGGCAAACTGTTACAGTAAGGAGGACTACTATGGAGAGCTTAAAATAGGCACAGAGCAGCCAAGGCTCCAGTTTTAAGGTCTTACACTGAAGATCCACAAAAATGAACAGCCTGACACGCCTACATCAACAAAACAGGATTCTATGTGATATGAGCAGTCTTTTGCAATACATCAGCAAAAACCCAGGGATCTCTGAGCCACAATTTATGCTAAAATAAAAGAGCAATAGGATTCTGCCCCTCTGACTGATGGATGTTGATGCTGTGGTCTGGTTTGAGAAATCCTTATATAGTCCATTAAACAAAATTGTTTGGGGAAATGGCATCACAGTGCATGTATCAATTCAGGTTTTTGTGTCACAACAAAGCTGATACACAAAGGGGAGAGAAGAATATGAAATGAACAGCTTCCCCCATTGCTTTTGCACCACACATACGTGCCGGTGGAGAACAGATGGAAGAAACGAACATTGTGTTGAGAGAGGAAAAGTGTTTGAAGGTCTATCAGAGAAGGAAACAGAGACAGATGTCATGCTTATGTGTTAAAACCTTGATTGTCCTTGCAGAAATGGGATATTCAATCTACTGCAGGCCATGAGATCTGCTCTGATATTCTGACAAGGCACTGCACAGGGACCAGGAGAGTTGCTGTACCTCATTCAAAGAATATACAGGGGGTGTTGGTAGCTTCCCATTTAAAAAGAGAAAGGAAGTGAGACCAAGTGCACAGCAGTGAGGTCCAAGCCATGGGTGTTGGCTCCACGAGGAGCACAGGAAAACGTTAACCTCAGAAACTCACGGCACTGTGAGGCTCGATTTTGGGTCGTTCCATGGCAATGGTGATGCAGTTCAGGAAAATGATCACCAAGACGATATGATCAAACATCTTGTGTGTGATGATTTTATTGCACATCAGGCGGAACCTGCCGAGAGAGGAAAAAGAGAAAACAAAAAAGAGGGCACAGAGACCAGCTATTAATGCTCGACGGGCTGGGGAGGAACACAGCATCTCCGTGCATGGCAGGGGAAACGAGCGCTCCGTTTGCAAAGCAGATGAGCTACAATCTCCCAATCCCTTCCCTGGCAGAGCCACACATTGCAGGCAGATCGGGGTATGAATAGAAAAGGATCTGAGCTACAGAACTGGGCCATGAACTTCAAGCCTTGGTAATGTTATAGGGGGCTTTGGGTCACTTGAAACAGAGCAGCTGCTTCCATAATTTGGATATGTGGCCAGGTTTGGATCTGACCCCCTACCTGTTCCATAGTGCTCAGGTTTAGCTTAAATAAAGGGAGAAATACTCCCAGCAAGCCCGTGAGGGTTGTGTGCACATGGAACAAAGGGATAGAAGCTATTTATTGTGACAGATGGCTGTACACTGACCCAGGATTTATAATACCGAATTACATTTCCCAAAGTCTGTTTCTGAAATCTCTCTAATCTTTGTGTGAATGAACTCCAATGTTGTCTGGGACCCATCAGCTCTAACATGGGAAACCCTCATTGAGTGTGGGGGGGCCTGCAGGGAAAGAGAGAGGGAAGGAGGAAGTCCAGGCTGAGAAGTAGGCCTAGGAGGCCAAGGAGTATCCTTTGCTGTGCTGTAAGTGTGCAGCAGGGGCAAATTCAGATTCCTCTGCCTAACAAGCACCTCTCCCCCTTGCTTCAAACTCTCCATGCTCCATCAAGTGAAAAGCTTGCAGAGCACTAGCGTCATTAGTGAAGGAAATGATGAACTTGATAAAGCTGCAGCCATGCCCTGAGCTATGGGTCTTTACTGGATACTCCTATCCTGTGTGACCCTGATCTAGCACTGGAGTAGGGGAAGGGCTAGGAGTTTTGTAGAGAGAAGCAGAGCAAACCACTGTAACAAGGGCATCCATGCCCAGCACTACCTAAGCGCAGCTGCCTTACCTTGAGTGAGGAGGGAAGATGTAGATGGACCAGGAATCTCTCTCTTTGCAGCAGGTCGGGAGCCGTGCCCGTACCCATGCCTTCATGCGGTCCTTTTTGCTCTGGGAGGAAAAGATACAGCAGAACAGGAGGAAAACACAGAGAGAACTGTTTAAACAATAAAATCCCACACTTCCAAGTGAAGGACTTGGGGCAGTTTTTCACTGAACACGGATCTCCAAGCTCTCAGCAAGGCTGAAATACAACGTTCTTCCCACCAAATAGGACCCCTCTGGGCAGGGGAAGGAGCTTTGGCAGGCAAGTGAGGGCTGTGCTGGCCCTGTGAGCTCACAGGGTTCGGTCTTGCTTACTCTTCCGCACAGTAACTGCATCTGGCACACAGTTAGCCAAGAGGACAAGCATGGTAAATAAACCCCTTGCCCAAAGGACTGATAACGCTCTCCAAAATAACCTGCTCTGATCATCCTCAGTCCCTCCAGATACTCATCAGATGCTTACCTGAATCTTCTAAGGGCTTTTAGGGTATTTTTTGTGGGGAGTTTGTTGCCTGGGTTTTTTTTAAGGGTACAGAATACTTACATCAGAGGTTGCAAAGGGAGCAGAGGAAAGGATTCCTGCTGCTTCCTAGGCTAACCCCTATGTCCCTGCAGCACTGGAAAGCTGAAGAAATCATCTGGGACCTGAGTTTTGGTTCAGGAGCACAATGGTGAGCATCTGCTTCTCATTCAGCATGAACAGATTAGATGGGAGATTATAAAGCCAGAAGGGAACGCTGTGGCCAGGCTGACCTGCATGAACACGGGCCATCCGACTCCTGCAAATTAATTCTTACTTAAAGCCACAGCGCATCCTCAGCCACACAGACTTATGCTTTAGATTGTTTCTAAGGTTATTTAAGGTCAGGAGGGCAGATTGTAAAAGCTTTAGCCAACAGGTCAGCTGAAGACGTCCAGAATTGGATGCTGAGGGGAAACCTCATCCCAGCTGCAACAGCCTCTGGATTAGGTTTGTCACCTTCTCATCCATAGGTCTCCGAGGGGAGGTCAGGATCTCTAATCCAATTGACACCGCAGTGCTAGCTCCTTCTGCATGGACAATCAGCAGAAGCCAGGCCAACACCTCACCCACCATGCCGGGACTTTCCCTTCCAGATCAAAGCAGCAGAAGATAAATCCACAGACTGATGTGTGCAGTGTTCCCCACAGCGCTTTGGATTTACAGACAAATAAAACCGAATCACTGCTCTTTCACTACCCTTATTTTTCTGCTACCACCTGGCCTTGGACTGGCATATGCATGGAAATGTGGTTGCATGGGCTCTCTAAGCTCTCTTTTGCAGATGCTCAGAGATGTGAGCACGAAGCACCCCACAGGAATCACCACTCACAGCCCAGGAGGACCAGGACCCCAGGGCTGGAGCACTTCTATTTATCTCACGCTGGAAACAGGGAGCAGGGATTTGTTTAGAGCCAAACTGTTAGCAACTGGAGGTACCCTGGACTGTAAAAATGGGATTTGTCAGGGTAATTGAATGGAATGGGGGATGTGCTTTCTGCTTCTCTATGCACTCAGCCAGGGGTCTCAGTAGCAATGGGTAATAACCGGCGTAATGTCCATTTTAATGAAAGCACTTGGTGACAACCTGAACCCTTCATAAAATGAAAACCACCTTGTGAAAATAACAAGAAAAGTTTGAATAACAATAAAAGGTGAGAGCTTTTGGTCCCTCTCCTTTACCTGCCTGTCCCTCCCTCACCTTCTGTGCCGCAGCACACCAGTAGGTTTTGGCCACGTCTTGGCTCTTCTCACATCACTTTTCCAACTTCAGGCAAGGAGTCAGAGCTGTTCCCTTCTCTCTAAACTGTATTTAATAGCGGATGCATCCTTGGGGTTGTGTTATCCCTTCAAGCAGCCTAGTTAGTTTAATTATCCATAGATTTAACAAAGGTAAATGAATGGGTAAAGATCAAGTGTCTGCTCAAAGTTGTGGTGAGAACAGTGATTGCTACCCCTGCCTCTGGACATGGAGTAATAGCTGATACTTGGTCCAATTCATTTTGCAAGTTGGAAGGTTTCCAGAAGTATCTATTATTCAAAGCAGTTCTGGTATTTATCATGGGGATTTGTAGTGAATGGTAATGCGTCAGCAGCACAGAATGCTTCTTAATATTCCTTTTGTCCAATTCTAATGCCAAAGATATTTTGGGGTTTGGCAGATTGTTGCAGCTTGCAGTTCATGGGCTAAATCAGATAACAAAGGCAAAAAGTGATCTTCCATCATGTCTCTCTATTCAGTGTGGTAGAGTGAGGGCAAGCACCAGGGTTTGACTGGGGCCAGCTGAGCCAGGGTGCAGCCTGGCTGCTCTGTATGGGGTCAAATACATCCACAGAAATCTAAATGCAAATGAGTTATTCCAGATTTCCACCAGTGGAACAACGCAGTTCAGTTAATTTGAGCCAAATGTAAGATATTTGTGAAATAAAACCTGTGCATTTCCAGCCTAAGTCCCATCAAATGCTTTCTCCACAAGGTCCAAGCACGCATCGACTGCTTACAATCAGGCTGATTGCTGCTTAAGGCTGCATTATGTTCAAAGTGATCTATCAATTATGTGGTTTAAATCATATCTGTTTGTTCATAAAACACACCTGGACAGGATGAATAAAGATGTGGGGGGAGAAAGAAACTACGCTTTAATTCAGTTGCTTAGAACTTAGACAAAATCATGGTGGATAAGACCACCCAAACTCCTCCCACCACAGGCAGGCAGGGGCTAACAGGCAGCAGCAGCGCTGCCTTCACCTGGCAATGTGCTAACAGGGCCCTCTGATCCCACACCAAGGAGAGCTGCTGATAAATAGCTCTTTTTTTTCCCTAGGACTTTCAGATATTAATGTACTTCTGAGGGCAGGATGAAAGGCAGTTGACATTAAAAGATGAGTGATGCACTCCTCAGAGTAAAGGGAGAGGCTTAGATTTATAAAAGATTTATTATAAGGAATAGGGGGGAACTGCTGAAAAATGCTCTCTGAGTGGCAACAGACCTCCAGGCAAGCTGGAAGCTGCAAAGAGCCACTCAGGACCTGATTACTTAATATTAAATACAAAGCAGGGGCAGGAGGAGAGAGTTCGGGATGTGGCTGGACAGCACGCCATGGAAATAGGCGAAGCAGAAAGGAGCTGCAATTGCAACGTGCAATCAGGCTTTAGGGAGGAAGGGACACATTTGGTTGCAGATTCAATATTTCTTTCACTTTGTGCTCTGAGCACTCAGTAATTTAAGCAGAAAAGCACCCAAAAGGATGCAAAATCCAGCAGATGTGAACAGCAAAGACCTTGCAGCAGATCCCTGATCTCAGTCCCAGCCACGTGAACCCCACCAGGCAGCAGACCGCTCGCTCTGTCTGCATTCAGGCAATGAAAAGGGTATTTCAGTCCCCTGATTTTATACTTCTGGGGCCTGATTCTGGCTGCTCACAGGGATGTAAATTCAGAATAAAGTCATTGAAGGCAGCAGAGCAGCACTAATATAACAGGAGCCTTTGCACTTCCTTTCATTTCTACGCAGAGGCAATCAAAACCAGGCAGTAAGGAGAGATGTGAAGCTTTGCTGCAGAAGGGCAGATTTAGGATTACTTTGATCCGTATAACAGTTGAATTCTTTTCTTCTTTTGTTGGCGGGGGAGTTCTGAATTTTATTTTTTCCCATTTAAACAATAATTACTTTTTTCCCCTGACTTTCTCAAGGCTAATTTAGGGGAAAAGCATCCCCTGAAACGTCATGACAATATCACAAAGGGAAGCTCCACAACCTGAGGGCTCATTTTGCTAATCTAAGCAATATTTTCCCATCCATCTGGTTTAGTGATTTGCAGTGAAGACATATTTTTGCACACAGAGAAAAGCACCAGCCAGCTGTGGATGTCCCAGTTGTGGCTTATGGGTGAGGGCACAATTTATTTACCCTCTTTTGCCTATTCTTTCCCTAGATATTTGCTTCTGGACACCCCATGGGAGAGGATTGGGGGATCTTCGGTCTAACCTTAAGTGGCCAGACCGTGGTACACAGCAGACAATGTTCGGTTTAAACTAAAAGCAGCTGTTATAATAAAGATTAAACACATGCATCTCATTCAAGCGTATTGCCAGCACTGGCTGCTGGGACAGGAGAGGAGGGACATGCCCCAGCACATCATGTCTAGCACAAGGGAGGCTGCTGGATTCTGAGCTTGTGGGGAATAGGAAGGAACCTATGGGATGTTTGGACCAGATGAGCTGGAAAAGGGAGATGTTGGAGCATGAAAAAGAAATCCCTAGCTAGCAGTAAGGAGCATGGGCTCTTGATTACTTTTAATTGTCCTTTTCCCAAAAATAATTACCGTTCCATGTCTTAAAAATTCAATTTATTTTAAGGAAGTTAAAAACCAGGTTAAGACAATCAGTAAAAATCCCAGGCTGAGGATCCATGCTGGAGATGTAATGGATAATGCCTTTTTTTAAAGGCTCTTCATAGCTGAGTGACTCCATCCTGCCAGCACTAACCCTCTTCCTCCTCCTGTTCCTTCTCTGGAGTCACCTCTGCCTTTTGCACCCCTTCACATACTCCACATTCCATTTTCATTCAACAAACTCCATGAAATACAGTAAAATCATGTCCACAAGCACAGCTTCCCTGTTCTCAGTACTGCCCTGGTTACCATCACATGGCTCTACCCAAAAGCCATCTGCTTCACCAACAGAAACAGTTACCCCTTGGGATAGCATGTTAGACTATCAGAATTTTAAGCTAGACAACAAGATAACGTGAAACAAAGAGGTAACCCGGGAAGAGCAGGAGACAGCCCAAAACCATCCCAGGGACATCCTGACGCAGGTGTGACAGCCAGCACCTAGGGCATCCCGCTGCCCAGCTCAAGCCCCTCTCACCCAGCCATACAAAACACCTTGGAAAAGCAAACAAATTCCTCTTATTCCCTTAATACACAAGCATTCACATGGAAAAAGAGCCAGGGACCCTTGCCTGCTTGCAGCCCTTTTAGTTAATATTTCCTAAATGGCACTTTTCAGCCCCTGAAAGACACACACTTATTGGCCTAATGCCTCTTTCATATGGAAATTAATGCAGAGGCTTGAACCCTGCCCTTTCCTTGCCTGTGGATGTCAACAGAACTTGTCTGCTGCTGCGTGTGAGGGCAAAAAGCTGAATAATGTTTGGAGAGCAGGGAAAGTTACTTGGTTTGGGTTTTTCTTAAAGAAAAAATAAAACCAGAACAGCATATCCAACCTAAACTATTGTCTTGAATGTGCTTCCAGGAGATAGCCCTTGCTCTGCACCTTTTAGTGGGAACTGGGGAGTTTTATCCTGATCTCTCCATCATGAATCAGCTGATGCTGCAATAAAATAGTTAATATGGTGACAACTGATGGCATTCACAGCCCAGAGGCCTTCTGGTGCTCTTCTGGGTCACCCAGTGCAGTGTGGTAGTGATGGTCAGACCTAGTCCCTGCACAGGCCATTGCTTTGCACCCGCTTCTACTCTCCTGAGACAGGTACAAGCATCACTTTGACAAGGAAAAAAGGCCAAAATAAGCGCTTGGCATTGCCTTACCATGTTGCCTTCATCATCACCGTCATCACAGTCCTGTCGGGGGTCATCCAGATGGAGCTGGTGCAGCAGCAGACCCGGAGAGGTCTTCCCATTGCAGTCCTGGTGCTCGGAGGTGGAGGTTCGGCTGCTGTGCATGCTGCTGGTCCGGTACAGGGAAGGCACCTGCAGCGTATCCTGGAGGTCGAAGGAGCCTTTTGTTTCCAGCGACTCCATGCGATGAGGCAAAGAGCCATTGAAGCTGCCGGCCCGGCTGGAGCGCTCCTCATCCGAGCTCTCCCCTTCCTCCGAGCTCTCCTTCCCTTCCCCAGAGAGGAGGGACCTGCGCTCGCCGCTCTGCCCGCGGCGCTTGAGGCTGGGGGCTCTGCCGATGCTGTTCCAGCTGGAGCGGCGGCTGTTCCAGCTGCTGCTGGCACGCCAGGGGCTGTGCGGGGAGCTGCGGGCACTGGGCTGCGGGAAGGACAGGGAGAGCATCAGCCCCATGCCACCCGCCCTGTGCGGCTGCATCAGCCGGGGCGGATGGATGGACAGCCCCACAAGACGTGCGGAGCATCCACAGGAGGAGGTGATGGGAGTACCGGGGACTTGAGCTCATAGGCAGCGGGGTCCATGGAGACACCGCTGGCCCTGCGGGACTCGTAGCCTTGTGCTGCATCTCCGAACATGGCACTCTTGGGCATGGGCATCGGTGTGGCAGCGGTGTGTATGATGAGTGGTGGGGTCAGGCTCTTCTTCAGCTCTGGGTAGTCACTCAGGGCCATCACTGGAAGACATAAGTGGGTTTGAGGTGTTGCACCTCAAAGAGAACGTCTACAACCTGCTATTGGACCCGCAAAGCTGCACAGGGATGGCTCCACTCTAAGAGTCAGGAGGATGGAGGATAAAAAGCCCTTTTGGAGAGGTGAAAGCCCATCCTTCAGCCTGTCAGGGGGATGTAAATCAGGAATGGGATCAGGTGCCAATGGGAGTGGGTACAATGGGAGAGAAGGCTGTCATCTGCTGTCCCCAGCCTTCCAACCAACACCCGCCAGCTCCATCCCTGGAATGCTGGTTGCCCGTGCCTACTCCCTCCATCCTCCTTCCTTGTAGTTCCTTCATTTATGCCTCTGCAGGGACACCCTGAATGCCCAGTCCTTGGGCTCAGCAGGGAGATTACAGCCCAAATGCCATCATGTCTCTCTGTCTGCATCTCACAGTCCCACCCCACGCCACCAGCCTGCTGCAACATCAAGCGTGCCACAGCTTGGACTATACCATTCCCTCTAGAAGGGGCTTTTCCTTTGGGACACGTTGTTTCCCCAGCAAAGCGAGGTCTCTGTGGAAGGGCCTGACCTCCTGGGGTTGTTACTCACAGGCTGGATTTGACAAGTTTTTCTTAAGTCCTCCCTCCTCTTCCAGGCTGCAGTGATAGAGATCCCCCTCCGAATCAGACTTGGAAGCATCACCCTGGAGCAAAACAGAAGGGCTTCAGCAAGGAGGGTGATTGGCCACCGTGCATGGAAACCCCTCTGAAAAACCGGATATTCCCGTCTCCAACACCACACCTACGGATCCACTGAATTTCGTACCACGATGCAACATCACCTTTCACAAAATGACGCATGCACATATTTATACCACAGACTAATTAACCTCCTACCAGGAAGACAGATTGCCTCTGGCTCCAAACGCGGCCCCAGAAAGGGATCAGGAAAAAGAAACAAACCATTGAGGAGGTTTTGCTGCTGGAATTGCATTCTGGGCAGGTATTGGGGAAGGGCAGACATCTGATGAGCAATTTCGGGGCAAAAGTTGACCCTACTTGTCTCAATTTATACACCATGGCTTAAAACCCTCTCTGTGTAGCTCTTTCTAATGATGCTTCAATGAAGCAATCCAAGGCTCAGAAAGGGCGCAAAGGACCCTGAGTTTCCAATGGGGACATGTGAATGGATACCCCACCAGCACCGAACCTGATAATGACTGCCATGGGCTGCCATTCCCCTCCCAGCTGCGATACACAACAGAAGCAGATGATTTGGGGATTTATACTGTATCATTTTTGGGATTTAGATTCCTCTGTAGCATTTCAAACATTGGGGTTGAGTGAGAGCTGCCTGCTCTGACGTGTGCCAGTCCTTGGGAAGGGAGAGAAGTTTACCATTGTTCACAGTGTGGTGCCTGAGCTCTGTGGCATGGACCTGATTAGGGATGTCCCTGTGCACCCCACTGATTCTGTCCATTGGCACTGCAGAAAGGCGCTTAGGGTGTGGTATAGTCAGGATACACCTGACGGGCAATGGTGCTCGCCAGAACGGTACCCATCCAAAAGAGGAGGATTCAAGGCTGAAACCGCTGCTCTGGCAAAGGGCACCAAGCCCCGTCGTGATGGAGGAGAAGTGGCAAGGGAGGGAGGATGCTAGGATGAGAGAAGCCAAGCAGATCCTCAGCTATTTCAGCTGGTAAAGACCCAGAAAACCCCACCAACACTAAGCTGCATCCCCAGGAGCCCTGGCCAGCGCTGCGGAGGTTTGGTGCTCGGGTACCTGTTGGTTGTAAAAACCCAGAGGGGCCCCAGTATGGGATGGGAGGAATTGCTGGCACCTGACACAAGGTCCAGCGCCCTGTGCCACTGTTAAAGCAAAACCCCAAAGGGATGAGCCCTAATACTCCCAATGGGTCACTAAACAGTTAAGGGGATTTTTTTTTTCAGGTGGGCTGAATATTCTCAGTCCCAGTTTTTAAGGAAAAAGAGAATGTGATGTGAAGTGTTGGCTCAAAACCTCCCCTCCTGAGGATCCAGGACTTCTGTGCTATTCAGTGAAGCTCATCATGCAAGACACAGACTGGGAAGGTCAGGAATGCACCTTGCAAGGGGGAGCACTAAAGTCAGGCTGGCCTGAGCTTTGCTGGAGTCAAAACCATGTCTCCATATGAACAGGGGCTCCAGCTGGCTCCAGATACGCTCCATGTGGAGGCTCCCAGCGGAGGTTCCCAGCTCAGCCCGTCAGTGGGCCTGCCAGGAATTACTCATTCTCCCTAATGGGTTATTAAAAAGGAATAAATTACGGGAAGAATTTTATGTGATTTGTATTCCTGGAGTGTTCTTTAACAGCCTAAAGGAAACTTTTAGGGTGCACAATGCGTGCCGAGATGGAAAAGCAGAGCTACTTGAGGACTTCCCACCCACTTCCCCAGCACCAAACCCCACGTCTGGAGGGCAGAAAGCATCCCCTCCGAAACACCACGTGCCAGACTCAGTATGGTGCAGGCAAGCATCGCGCAGCCGGGGCTGCTGCCCGTTACCTGGTCTTGCACTCCCAGTTTGCCTTTCTGGATAGAAAAGGGGTTATGAGAGAACAGGGAGTTAAAATCCTTTTGGGAAAAGAGGGTACGTCCAGATGGACCAGAGGATGCAATGGCTAAACAGGCCTGTACCGAAAGGGACTGACACACCGTGATACGACGGGAAAGGGCTTTTGTGCTGAGGGAAAAGCCAGACTTCTTGGAAAGTACAGAAAGGGAAGGGAGTGGTAAAGAGAAAAGTGAGGGTGGCAGAAGAGTAACGCTTGGGGTGTGCAGCACTTCAGAGATCCACAGCTTCCTCAGACCTGAATGGGACCATGTCACATCCTGACGCGTGCTGTAGTGCGGCATCTCACTGGCAATCCCATCATCCCGGCCAGCCTTTCTGGAACACACTGCCACCATCCAACCCTGCCCCTGCTGAGCATGGGGCTCTCAAACACACATGTCCACAAACAGGCTTGATTCCAGGTCCCTTCACTCCCAGGCACTCTCCTTTGTCTGCGTGATGGTGGGAGTGCTTCAGCATCACCATCCGCATCCCTAGGGAGGTTCCTGGGATGGGACTGTGCTGTGACAGCCCCATGGGGAACCTTCCCCAGGGCAGGCATCCACAAAGAGGTTGGTGAGAGCAGGGGTTGAAGCCACCCCAAAGCACCCACCTAAATTTACCTGGCTCCCCCAGAGAAGGAAGGGACTTGAAATCAGGGCTGACTTGAAAATGAGGACAACGAAAAGGAAACCAAAACCACCCCCAAAACAACCAAACAAACCCCAAAAGAATGACAGCTACTACGATGAGAACAGCACCACGGCATGTGACCAGGCATCACGAGAGAGACAACCACGGTGGGTGGTGGGATGTGCTGTGTGTACATACCCCCGACGAGTCGACAGGCAGCTGAATACAGCTTAACTGCCCACTCGCGTCTTCTCGCTTGGAGATCTCCTGAAGGAGAAACGGGGGGAGGAAAGGGGGAGGAAGGGGAAGGGGGGGTTCAATTGTCACAGTTGCAACAGTAGGATTGAATGGGGAATCAAAAAACACACAAGAAAAGGAAGGAAAGGAGAGGGGAAAGAGAGAGCGGCAGCATGTGGCTGCGATGGAGAGCCAGGCTGGGGCACCCACTCCACTCGGCACAGGGAAGGGCTGGAAGATCTCAGATGGAGTGAAGCCGTTCGAAGGGACCAGCCTTACCTTTAAATTAAGTGTTTCAAACAGAGCTTTCTTCATCTCCTAAGTGATAATTGTGCTAATGAAACACCAGCTAATTATTGAAAACATGATTTTTTTTAATTCTTTTTTTTTTGCAGCCGCATAATGGGATCTTTATTTATGACACCTTCATTAAACGGCAGTGGAGGCTTTTAATGAATGTTTGATTAACACAGCATTAGTCCTCTTACTGTCAGGTGGAACGCCTCACTTAAGGAAAGCCACCAGAATCTGCTGTGAGTTCAGATTCCTCCTCAGCCCTGTTAGTGGAGACACCCTTTTGCATCAGTGCGGTGGTCAAACGTGGCAGAGAACAGCAGACAAGGAGGCACAGCCTTGTCGTCCGGGGCTTTGCCACACAAGTGGCCCCAGCAGCTCCTCACAGCACCAGAAGTCAGTCCCTCCCTACCCACTTGGAAAGCACAGGCCATTTTTCATCTCGTTGTGTTTCCCCTTCCTCAGGGGTGGCTCTCCCAATGCTCCAATGCTTCAGCAGGTTACACACTGCAGGAGGTCATGGGTTGTCTCACCAGCTTGCCTGCAGGGCAGTGGGTCTTTCCTCTGGTTGCTACACAGGATACAAAACTCATCCCATTCTAGATTGGGATGAAGAGTTTAAGAAAGACTGATCAGCTTTGGGGTCTGGAGGTTTGAACAATGGTGACTCGCTAGTGATAAACACTTAAATTAAAGTCTTGAGTTGCAACAAAGACATGGAAAAGGCATTGAAAAACATGGAAAGGCTTTTCTTTCACAAGGAATATCCCACTGGAACTGTTAGGAATGCAAAAGGTAAGGGATGCAAGAAAAATACCATCCAAAATCCCTGCTGCTGGAGAAAGGACTGTTAAAGCCCGGAAGAAGTCCATACTCCAAGTATGCTACATCCAGAGAGCAGGCAATGTTCTGCAGAGGAAAGGATAGAGGGGCTGGAGGACCTGTGGTACTAAGGAGAGAAGAGGCACAAAGGAGGGGAAGGAACAAATCCACAAGTGAGGATGGCCAGAGACAAGGGGACACAAAACTGGGAGGATTACCAATGGAAGAATACACTTTGGAGATAGTATTGTTAGAAAGTCCCTTAGAAAAGGAGCTTTATGCCTGACAAAGAGGAGTCATTCTTTGCTTCAGAGAGAAATCCCCTGGGCAGGGACCCGAGAGGTCAGGCAGCAATCTCAAATTAGCAGCTTGATGAAATGGAGTCTCCTGCTCACTTTCCCCGCACCAACACCGGGCTCCAGTTAAATCAAAGAGCAAGCAGTCAAAAATAACCACACAAAGTCCTCCGTGTGCCTCTCGCTACAGAGAAGCCGGTGACCAAACAGAAAGAAAGGAAAAGAAAAAGAAACTCAACACTGCAAAAATACTGCTCCGTATTTAAAGTTTGGAACAGGTCCTTTTTGTTTCTCAACTGCTTATATACATCTGCTGCCTAGCAACTGGGGCTGCAAAGCCATGCACTAAAATTAACGAGGTGCTTGCAGATTGAGGAAAGGCACTCAAGGACCCAGGAGATAAAGGCAGCAGCCCTGGGATTGTGTTTCAGCCCAGAAATCTGAAGGAGAATGGAAGAAAGCATCCAACAACCCAACTCAGAAGGGTCAAGTGCAATCACGGGAGGGAGACACTGGGGTTTGTTTACAGCGAGAGATGATCTCTCTATTAATTCTGCTTAGAAGAGGATCCTTTGTGCGCTGGCTAGCAAAAACCAGGACGAGATCTGTTTGCAAAGCTACACGCCAGCCAAGCTGAATTAACATAAACCAGCAAGGCCAGACCTGGCTCCTGACCTCCAGCAGATGTTTGCTCCCTGTTTGCTGAGGGAAACTTGGCTTGAGCCAAGGGATCTCTTGAACCCATTGTGATTTATGGGAAAATTGTGGAGAACGCAGAATAACAAGGTTGTGGAAGAAAGATTATTATTAAAATAATCCCAAAAGATAAAGCAATCAAAGCCCAAGGTAAAAAATAGCACTGTAATCAGAGTCACGAATTACTGAAGTCCTTAGACATTGCCATGGTTGGGCAGAATTGGCCAGAAAGGGTTTGATCTTTGGAGGTGACTGAGGGATCTTGGTTCCTTCAGATGCCTCTGGGTACCAGCACAAGCATCCCTGCCTTCAGGCTCTCCCAGCGCTTCTCTGAGTCAGAAGCTACTCCCTGATTTACACTGCACTTCAAGCACATTTACAGCTTACACAGAAACCCTGCAGAGGAAAGCAGGGGCAGTGATGGGGCAGCCCTGCTGCAAAAAACAGCCAAAAGCAAACCTGGGGAGTGCTGCAGGCAGTTCCCCAGAATCCAGGGAAAACAAACCCTCAAGGGTATGGTTATTGGAATTCAATCACAGCACATTAGGCCAGGCCATGAGTTTACAGAGAGATGTGCCATGGCACCAGCTGGCCGCAAGCGAGCATGGGATAAATTGCTGCCGAGGGAAACAGGCTGGCAGAGTGGGAGCACGGGATGCTCTAGCATGAAAAGCCAGGCTGAGCCATGGACCAGAGGTGTCAGCCTCCCTTGAGAACCAGGGTCTGGAAAAGGGGTTGCTGCATTTAAAGGCTGCTGCATTTAGAGGCTGCTTTTCTGTATGTAGCAGGTGCAGCAGGTGATCTCCCAGTTTGTCGACCTTCAGAGAATCAATTTGCTAGGCTGAACAAAGGTTTGGTTTCAAAGCCATCATCAGAAGCAGACAAGGAGTTTCGTACCTCTTCTTGCTTAGGCAAGGGAACATTGTGCTATTTGGGAGAACCTGGAAGTGATCTTCCCTCAGGCTGAAATGTGGAGGGGATTTACAGACAGAAACAGCTACAACAATAACAATTAGAAAAGCATCAACATGGAGAGAGACAATACAAGAAATAAGAAGTATTTCTTCTTGCTACCTCCCAGTACGACTCCATTACCTCCAAACTGTGCACCAAAAATAATAGTAATAATAATAAAAACAGTTCTGTGCAGAGATGTTCATAGAGTGGGAGGATATTATCATACACAAGCCATAAATCTCAAATAATATTTAGTCACCCCAGAGTGCTTATAAAAATCAGGGAGAGTGTGTAAAAGCACAGCCTGTATAGCATAGCAGATCCCAGCGAGCAGTTTCAGGTTAGATTTACCTCTCCAGCACCCTGGGCAGGATGTTAAAGTCCCCTCCCCTTGCTGACATAGGCAGTCAACTTTTGCAGAGAGCGGGTGGGCATCACGGGTCCCGCACCATGGGGACTACGGGACATTCTCACTTGCTTTTAGTTGGACAGTTGGGAAGGCAGGAGGATGAAAAACAGGTTAGGTTCAAACCTTAGTGCCCCCCTGCCCTTCCATGAAAGCCTCCAGCAATCTGGGATGTCTCATGGAAGTTTGCAGCCCAATGAAGCAGATGGCAGAGACATGAAATCATGTACTTTAAAATGTGCAGAGCATTGCAGGGCTGGGAACAGGAAGAGCTCCATGAACACATACCATCAAAAAAAGATAATCATGTCACTGATCTCTTACCAGTCTGCATAAGTTTTCAGGAGGGGCTTTTAATCTGGCTGACAAGCGCAGTGAGAACTGTTTCAAAGGCATTGTCATAGCAGCGATCCCATCCGCAGTGCCTGACTCACTGCTGAATTCCCACTCCTGCATCAATGCTAACAATGCTTTTCCTTTAAGCCCTTCGTGTAAAGGGCTTGCTGTATTAAACTGCACTGTGGCTAAGTAGGAAAAAAGAATAGAAAGAAGACTTAATTCTTCCCCCCACTTTTTCATGTACCACTCTCGTGAACACATTGCTGTCCATCTCAGAAATCAAATTCCAGGATCTGGAGGACCTGAAACTTTAGAAGAAAGCAAAGGCAGGAGTGTGAGGACATTACCTCTGTCTGGAAACCCTCTACCAGGATGGCCACCAGCAGGTTAAAGAGAACATAATTCCCAAACGTCATGAGAGCGATGAAGTAGAGAGCAGCCCAGGAGGAGGTTGATGCCATTCCATTGTAAAGAACCTTGTTCCAGTCTTCCTGGGTCAAAATCTGCAGAGGAGGGATATGAGGAAAATGGAGATGCTGGAAGATAGCACGCTGTTTCTTCTGAGCCCAGCTGGGTACCTGTGCAA
Source organism: Psittacus erithacus (assembly GCA_009867235.2). Lineage (NCBI taxonomy): Eukaryota > Metazoa > Chordata > Aves > Psittaciformes > Psittacidae > Psittacus > Psittacus erithacus. Next base: position 65,812 of record WYDI02026097.1, read on the forward strand.
ACTGCCTGTATCAATTATGAGCTTAAACCAGGTTCTGTCCTTTGTCAAAATATCACTGCAAGTGGTCCTGATCTCATCCTCTCTATCTCCACCTTCTGCACTTACTTTCACCCTCCCAGCCCATACCCTGCAAATGCAGGTGCCTCCTGCCTCAGCAGCCCCTCCTCATGAGCTCTGCAATTTATCTTGGAAAACAATCTGACCCCCCCCGTGCTCCTGCACTTTTGATTTTGGGTCCTCTCCCATCCATGGCAGGGAGCTTCATGAAGCTCTGTTAGACGCTTTGGAAAACAACCCCAGCCCTTGCAGCCCCCAAGAAACCATAAGCTGAGGAAGTCCTAAGGCAAAGGTTGGACCTGATGATTTTAAAGGTCTTCTCCAACCTGACTGATTCTGTGATTTTCCATTCTGTACCTGGAAAACGGTGACGATGGCCCAAAGCAAGGAGTCAAAGTTCTTCCTGTCAGGCAGTGTGTCCCCATCTCGCTCTGAAGCAAACTTACAACCAAAAAGGTGCATCCCCAGGATGCTGCGTAGGAAGAAAAGCAGGGGCTCAACAAGAGGACCACAGTACAAACCAGTAACCACACAACAGGGCTGACTGTCTCCTAATTCCACTTGGGTGATTCCTTTCATTTTCTTTAAAAGATGAATCATTTGTTCACTGAAAAACGCACCTCGAGATCACGCGAACCAGTAGTGAATTTGCAAATTGGAATGGGGAAGAACCTCTCAGAATTTTGACCGAAAAGCATGGCCACTCCTTTTAATTCTGCTTTGTTTTTCCTTTCAAGTCAAAACATTGTCTTTCAACACTTCTCCAAACAAAATGTTTTGACTTTCTGCTTTGGCAATGACACATTTTCAGCAAAACATGCTTCAATTGAATTAGGAAGACAAAAAAGAGTTTCTGTGAAATGCCTGAATGAGACGTATCTGGGGACCTGAAAGAGCTTTCTCAATTTTGACAAGAAAACAGAGTACTTTTCATTTTAGACTGATACTTAAAGAATAATTTGCTTTCCCCTGTTCTCATCTAGTAACCTGAATAATCAATTTATTTACAGTTCTATTGAGTACCACAGCTGAAAATGGTGGGTTTGGAATGAAGCATCTCACAGGGAGATGGGACATTATTCCATGGAAGAGGCTGGCTTTCTCCAGCCTTCCCAGAGCCTGGATTGCTGGAACACCAGAGTTGGCTGTGCCAAGGAGACAAGTTCTTCTCAAAATCTAACCCAAAATCCAAAAACTCAGGGTTATGCCAAGCCTATTTCTAACACTTCCACTTCTTAAAGAGGCCGTGCAAGAACACAAGCACCACCAGGGCTGACTTTATTCTAGGAACATCACCCTCTTCTTGGCGATATTTTTAGCACCAGGCTTTCTGCTAGGCTGTAAGTAATGGGACTGCTGTCTCAGGGTGGTGTCAAGGAATTATCCAGCTGAAAGACTTCCCTTGTAAATCATCTTGCAAAGACACATGTCTCATTTGGCTAGAGTCAAGAGAATTTAAGCAGGGCAGCAAGCCACAGCCAGCGCTGGCCAGCGATGCTGTTCCTGGGACCATCCAGCTCAGCCATGTCCTGCTATTGACTCTGACATCTCCTCATCTTGCCACGAGATCCTACGTAAAAACCCAGAGCAACCTCAGGATGGGGAATCAGAAGCACTCACCTAAAGATGAAGATGAAGAGCATCAGCAACATGCAGAAGGTGGCTACGTTGTCCATGGTCTTCATGAGGACTACAAGCTGGCGCTGGAGGGCTGGCATGAAGCGGACCAGCTTCAAAACTCGCATAAGCCGAAAGGTCCGCAGGACTGAGAGCCCCCCACCTTGCTGGCCCACGATCTCCCACACACTAAGGAGGAAGAAAAGGTGACTGAAGGATGAGAAGACAAAGCTACATAGGAGAGGAAGCAGAGGGAGGGTGAAATTCAGAGAGAAAAGGGATGGCAAGCAGGCAGAGACACGCTTGCCAATGCCCCCAGTAAACTGGACTCCATCCAGGCTTGCAAAGAGCAGAGCCCCACTAGAGCGTCAAAAACACTCCTGCAAATCAGTGGCTGCAGCTGCAGGGGCAATTACAGCCTTTGCACAAGCCAAAAAAACTGAGAGCTGCTTAATCGGACACTGGTTGTACCATTTGGATGCCATCAGGACATTGGGACTGATAGCTTTCTGCTTAAGCCTCTCTAAAATGACTATAAAATAACCCCAAGATATATATTAGCAATTGTGTCTAAGGGCATTAATTTAGAGCAGAGAAGTATAAAATGTCACAAGAAGGTGTTTATGCCCACTCTCTATTACTTTCTGTTTAATTAAACAGTCAAATGAGGGGAAACATACATAAAGAAAGCTCTAGATTTGTACCTAATTACCACGATGATCCCATCAAAGATGTTGTATGGATTCTTAATGTAGCCAAAAGGGCCATAAACAAGGACTTTCAATAGCATCTCCAGGGCAAAGAGGCTTGTGAAGACTATGTTGCTGATCTCCAGGGCGTTGGTAAGCTCCTCTGGCTGGGGAAAGAAGGGGAGGAAATGGAGACAGTAAGGAGCATAGCTCCATATCCTAAATTATACCTGGAAATATAAGCCCCAACACCGCAAGTGTAGGGATGCCGATGCTAATGGTTCACTCCAAGCCCAGGAGAGAGAAGAAAAATACTACCAGAGTATTTAAAGCTTATACACCCATTGTAAATCGAGCAGGTAAATCCAGACATGGACTTCACTTTAACCACAGCGTTAGTACCACCTCAGGGGTTTTACACAGAAGTGGCATGTACCGAGTCTTAACACTTTCACATCCTCCGAATCAGTTTGCTGTACGCAGGAGGGATGTTTTCTCATATAAATACACTTTTAAGGCTGAATTTTTGTTCAGTATCTCATCAAAAGATTTAAGCTAAGATTTTTCAAAAGCAGAGATTGGAGATGGTATAACTGGAATGGCTCAAACGAAAAACCATTCTCAGGAGACCCGTACTACTGAAAGAGGGCCCAGTCTTGGCATTCCAGCCTGGCAATCTAAAAACAGAGGTATGAAACACTCTTAACAAACAGACTTCCAGTAATGTTAGACCTAAATTAATACCTTTCATGTTTTTCTAGCATGTTTCACAGAGCGTTCCCAACAATGCCTGCAGACACCCAGTGCTTTCCCCGACAGGTGGGTGGGCATTATTGAAAACATATGGCAGAAGACAAAACACGGTGGTGTAATCTGTTTAGGATCTGGCAAGTCAGTGGCAAAGGCACAAACAGAATCTGCAGCACCAGATCCTTTCTCCCCATTTAACCCCAACACGCGGCTGCAATTGCCATGTTTCTGTTTAAAGGCTTCATTAACATCAGGAGCCATCTGCGGGGTCATGTCGGCAATGCTGAGGTGCCCTGCAGGGCATTGGGCTGGCACAGTTCACAAAGCACCTTGCACACAGTGGGTGCTTGATTCCTCGTAGGGGTAGTTTGACACTTAACTCACCCAGATACTCTTCTAAATCCCCACATGTAATCACCCGCAGCTTTAGGTGCCTGAACGCCGTGGTGGGTTATGGCCAGATGTGCAAATTTGCAGCAGCTACACCATGAGCAGAAGCCAATGTACAACACGTGCTGTTGACTGCTCCCACCACTCACATGAAACACCTTCATGGCTGGCCAAAAACATCGTACAACTTAATCAAGAGCTGCCATGCCAGGGCACAGGTTGTAGGATTTGGCATGAGGTGACCCAACCCAACAGGGGATGGCTCAGAGGCAAGGTCAATGCTTGATCAGCTGTGCTTCAGAGCCTCAGGAATCTGCAGTGGCCAAGGGCTTCACTGATATATACTGGCAAATAAACAGATAAATCCATATGGGCATTCAACTCTTTCTTTCTCAGGGTTGAAGTCTCCAGGTACAGCTGGCCAAGCCTGTGCAGCTCAAGCTTCTCCATCCCAGTGTGCTGGTTGATGGTATTGTAATCCCTGGGGACTTGCACTGATGCTGGTGGGAGCTTGTGATGACACAGGATAGCAAAGGGGGAAACAGCAGCATTGAAAAGAAACAGTTATTAAAAATAAAAGGGTGGTGTTGAACACTTTCCATAGCCCAAACATCCTCACTGATGAATGGATCCCTTGGGTAGAATTTGACAAACACCCTGAACATACAGCTCAAATCACCTCCTCACTGATCTACAGCTAAGATACAAATGCTCCAGTTTCCGATATTAAATGCAGCCCTGCTTTAAAAATCCTACACCTATGGGAACACTCAGACACAAAGTAATAAATAGGCCGAGAACTTATGTCAAGCTGCACCTCAGGACAATTTCAAATACCTGAAAGTCTACATCAGTCACAAAAAAAATGCCAACTCATTCATGAGAGCCCTAGCACTGAGGCAGGCTGTGCTGTTATCGTTACTGCAGCAATCCTGCTGGAAAGGAAACGTGTTCCTGGAAGCTCTCCTTCTCATCCATCATCACCACTAACCTGGGCCCTAAAGGCTGATTTCCACCCTCTGTTCTTCCTCTGTGACCGCATTGCGAAATCTAACTGGCCCCAAAGGCACAGCCGGGTTAAATCCCTCGATGGGTGAGCAGCGCCCGGCATCTTCCACAAGCTGTGGCATCCCTTCCCCATGGGGGCTGACATGGAAAACCCAACCAGCCCTTGCAGGGATGCTGTGTAGTTAGCATGGATTAATGAAACTGCACTTTGTGAGCACCTTCTGGTAGAAGATGTTATTGGGATGTATACATCTGGATGGGAGGCACTGGCAGGAAACAGCTGGGTAATGTGGGGAGCCCCAGGGGGAGCAGCGCTTATGCTGCAACTGCCCCAGGATGCCCAGTATGTGCTGGATGGTCCATGATCAGCCCATGAAACATCCCTTGCAGCCCACAAGAGCTCCAAATACTCATGGCACTGGCACAGAAGGGCTATGGGTGTTGGTGCTATGGGTGGTGATGCTTGCCACCCACAGCAGCACTAGATCCATCCATCTCCCCCTGCTTCATCCCAAAAAAGCCGCCTGGCCCCCCACTCTTCCTCCGCACACACTTCTCCACTTCCCTCACAGGAAACAGTTTTTAATATCTGAGACATCAGATGCCCACAGTAAAAATGAAGAGTGTGATCTCCTGAACCAGAGCTGGGGGAGGGCGAGGCAAGCATCTGCTGGAAGCACGACACAACCAGACCCGCCTGAAATCGAGGAGCTATTTTGCTTTGGGAAACAACACATCCCCAAACAGTTCAGGCAGGGCGATGAGCATTCCTCGCAGGATTTGTGCTGTGGAGCGCTCTTCCTTCCCCCAGGCCTCTTGCTCCAGCTCAGGGGGTCCCCAAGGGAAGCTCATGAGTCCCCTGCAACAGCTCCACATCCTCTCAAGGGACACTTCACTGCAGCCAGTCCATGGGATCCCTGCCATGAGCACCAATGGGAACTATTGGTAAAACCAGAGGTGGGCTGGAATCATGATCCTGCCCAAAGGAATCACAGCCAGGCACTGGGGAGTCAAACACTTCTGAGGATGCCAGCTCAGAATTCCATGCAGCCATAGATGTGCATAGATAATAAGACTATTTATAAGACACTTCTGCTCTAGAGAAATCACAAACATGTCCAAGACAGCTTTCCTTAGACATAATTACAATACAGGAGGAAAGTGGCTTTTCTCTCCCATGAGGATAGAAGTTGCCATCCCAACCCAAACAGGAATGCAGCATCTCACAGCTGGCAAAGTGGAACACTTTGTACCCAAAACTTTGAAGCTCTCCTCTCTGTTTCGGTCCCTATTCCCTTACCCATTTGCTCTCTATCATAAATCAACTGAAATTAAAAAACATAAATAAAAGTCAGCTTGAAGAAGAACATGGAACTTTTTGTTCCCCAGCTGTTCAAATGGACATTTCAAATACCTCAGACAACTTATTTCAATAAATTATTCCTTTTTGAAGACAGCTCACTGAAACAGCTCCCCTCCTCCCAAGCTTCAGGTTTGATAACTGCCTTTTTCTGACAATAATCATCTAATCAAAACAGTATTGACCAGCTCTAGACATAACGTACCTGGAAGTCACTGATTTCTGGCACACAACCAGCTCTGTGGCTCCTCGCTGGGTGTGGAGGAACAGAGCAGCTTTCCCCTCAGAGGGCCAGCCAAGGCAGGTAGCATCCTTCCCTTCACTTACTTGGAAAACAGACCCCCCAGGACCCCCACTGGAAAAAGCATTTTGTGGGGATGCACAGCCTGGGGTTTCTTTGCAGCACCCTGATTCCCACCGCCCCAATTACAGCACATCTGCCTCAGCTTCCCCATTAAAAGAAGAGTCTGCTAATTCTCTTGTCAGTAACAGCAATGACTTATTAAAAGGAAAGCATCCTGTGATTAAACGAGCAATACCCAGAAAGAGCAAGATGCAAGTGCCATTCAGACTGTGGCACAAAACACCAGCTCTTCTGATGAGTCTTTGGTAAATACTGATTTCTGTTTCCAAGACATCTTGCCTTGCTGGACACACAAACGTGGCGTCCTGGATAAATCATTCCCTGTTAGCTCTCTGTTTGTGTAGTGTCGATTTGTTGATGTACCAAACAGCACATTGACAAGCTGTGGCAGCACATAAAATAGGAGCAGACAGTGCAGCATCTCTCATCAACACCACGAGGCAAATGAAGGCGGCGGGGAGGAGGTGAGCCACGAGCACCCATCCGGACAGAGCCCTGCCTGGCAGGGTGAGAACCACACCGGTGAGGAGGGGATGCTCTGCACCCTGCCTTTGCGCAGGACTGCCTGGCACCAAGCTGGGCACCACTATGGGGATGAGAGGAGGCAAGAGAAGATGTGCCCAGATGCTAAACACTGTGTTGAAGGGTATCTCTGTGCTAGACTAGCGCCTTGCCCTTTTCCAGTATTCAGAAATAGGCTGTAACTCGTTTCTTTCTTTTTTTCTTTAAGCTATGTACACGCTCATAAATTGGGGTTTCCAATGGCAGAGAGATGTGCTTCGTTTCCACCTAGGCACAAGACAGTGGCATACAGTACTGCTTCCTGTGCCCCAGGCTCCAAGGTGTCTGCTGAGCAAGCATGGCTGCAGGCAATGAGTGGGAAAAAAGGTGAGAACAGGAGCTGGGGTTATTAAAAGCACAAACTCCGGTGGCTGTGTTCCCCTGAAAGACAAACCCTGCTGCATGATAAAGCGCAACCAAGGGCCCTGGCAGATGGTGCACAGGGCTTACAAGGCTTCTGCTCCTGACCTCCTCCAGCCATGACCCACATAAGGCACAGGCTCTTCATCATCATCATCGCTATGGGAATGTCTGGTATGCATCCATCCGTCCCCACTTCCCTCTTGCCCAGGCGGTGAGCTCCAAGCTGTGGCCAATTCTGGTCTTGCCCAGCCCCTGCCCCAGGGGGTGTCAGCACAAAAGAGCACAAGCACCCCAGGGTCCTTCCTCTCTGTCTTGCTAACAATGAAACTACATAGAAAAATCACTCTGTCTCACCACAGCACAGAGGGAGAGATGAGGATGAAGGGCCAAGAGGCAGATCCCTCCTGATCCTGAGGGCTCTGCTTCTGTGAGAGGATCCAGAAGACAGTGAAAACTTCTAACCCATTCAAAAGGCTGCAGAATAACCCCCTTCTGAAATCATTACCATGGCAACCAAGGAAAAATAACACAGAAAGAAAATACTGACCTCAGCTATTTCACAGGAAACACCAACAACATTTTACTGACTCATCACTTGCAGACTTTTAAATATATATACATAAGAAAAGAATCAAATGGGTCACACAAAGATGTGATTTTCAGGCTGACACCGGTCCATTAAGTTCCCCACCACCCTCCTCCTGAGTGCAGACACACATTGGGTCTGCCTCAAAACAGGAGCCAGACCATGAGTCTTGGGGCCAAACACGAGGAATTCTGATGAATGGAAGCAGCTATTAATTAACAAAATGAGGTGCCCTTTCTTTGCCCTCTTCCATGCCTGATTCCCCATCATTTGTAGCTCATGGCTGTGTCCTCAGCCAACAAGTCTTCTTCATGCCCTGCCCTCATTGCACCCACATTTTTTCCTCTACCTTAGTGCACCCACTAAGCCACAGCCATCCCGAAAACCACTTTGTTTCCCTTCAGTAAATACAGCTCCTCTTAGCTCCAGAGCCACTTGCTACTTTATAAATAGAAACTCAATCCACACGTATTTTCAGTGATTACATTCATTGTCTTTGGGGCTCCTTAAAAGGCGTTGGGCTTTAGCTATTGCCTTGGGTCCAGCAGTGTGAACCTGAGTCGTGTTTAACCAGAGCCTGATAGACCGATGGACTTCCTCTTTTCATCCTTTGCCAAATTAGTTAAAGGAAACAGTAGCAGGATTGCAGAGGGTTTTGCTTTGCTTCTTCTGGGGCTGGAGACATGGAAAGGGCAGCGTGCTTGCTGCTCGGTGGGCTGGAGGACTGCTGGGAAGTTCAGGATTTAGAGGCATTTATTAAAAGGAAATTACTTTGACAGGCAAGCGAACAAGTCCAGTTTCAGTCCTTCACTGCCTGGGGAAGGAGGGTTTTGTTACGGGCTGAATGGAATGCTGAATGAAAGGGAGGAAAGCAGCTTTTCTTTTGGAAATAACAGAGCGGTCTGCACAGGAGGGACTCCTCTTCCACCACTGCTGCTGATCTCACCTTCAACCATTCTTCACTGCTGATGTCCCTTCCCACCCCACACCTGCAAAAGGAAGGAGCTGAGTCCCATGGAAATGGCTCCTTCTGGTGCAATGCAAGACCTTCCTCTCCACTGCATCCTTGTTGGGCAGCCATGGCCAACAAATGAATTCCCTGGCCCTCGCTACCTGTAAGTGACCATGTTCCCACGCACTGCTCTCTGCCTTTTGTCATCCCAAGCCTGGGGTGCAAATATGGGGACAAGCCCTGAGCATGATGGAAAAACACATTACCAAACCCTGAAAGGACATGCCATGAGCCATCCCTGCCCAGGACCAGAAGCAGTACCTGCAGACCTCCCCCAAGCCCTGGCACAAAGCCATCTTTACCGCTCTCAAGAGGCACAGCAGATATTCCTGCCTGAACTCCTTATCTCTCTCAGCTGGAGATTTCTGGATTAATATTATCCCAGAAAATGCAAGAAAAACATGAAGTAGCTCATCCATCTGCCCAGGTTTCGAAGGAGCTTAAGCCGAACAAAAGCTGCATTTCCACTTGGTCACACCTTGTAAGTACTTGAGATTTAAACCCCTCTATTTCTAGTTAATCTAAACCAAGTTGGAAACTTATCTCACCATTAGTACTTGAGAAGGACCAGGGGGAGGAAGGAAATAAAAACAGAGAAAGAAAAAGGCTGTCTCTGTAGGGCTCCTGTGCCGTTCTGCTGAACCGGGGTTTCTGATGCTGGTAACACTATCTCTAATGCTGACAGGCTTCCAATGGGGAAAAGCTGATCATTTCCTAGCATCAGCAAAAAACCAATTATAACAAAGGGATGAAATCCAGCAGAGACGAGGGGAAAAAGTGCTCAGCTCCTGTTCCTGCTCCTATCGGGAGCTGAGCAGGATGAGAAGGGGCATCTGTGACAGCAGGGCAGAGCCATGGGCATCAACACATTGGGACCAACCTCTGCCAGGAGAATCTGTGAATAAATGGACTTATCCCTGGGAAATCACCAGCAATCAGCAATCAGGAGCACTTATAGACGAAAACGTTTGTTGGTACAAGCTGAGGATACTCCAAAAGCTTGAGCTGAATTTGCTGGCTCCCACCCAAGAGGAACAACCACAATAATCAAAGAAGGAGCAGAGAAACACCAGGCTATCTGCAGAGAGCAGCGATTTTTCCTCCTCACCGGGATGAGGCGAGTTTCAAAAGCGCACACATCATTTTCCTGTTTCACTGAGCTCAAGTCCCTTCTCAGCACTGCCTGAACAGAGATAACATAAAGGTATGGATGGCACCTGAAACAACAGCTGTAGTGATAGGATCTAAGGCAGCCCAAGTATTTCCAGCTTCTGAACTAAATTAACAGAAAAGGATTGAGGCTTACATCTCCCCATCCAGGGAGCTGAAGAAAACTTCAGTAGATGTCAAGGAATCCACATAGGCTCATCAATAAAGAATGCAGAGAACTGAATTATCTGATAAAAACCCCATACGCTTTCCAATTGCATGAAATCTCATTTTATTTTCCAATCATTCAGTCTGCAGAGCCAGAATAAAGTCTACTTTATAGGCACAGCCCATATTTTAGATGCTATGAGGGCCATGGTATCCATGTATTTTGCCTGGCACGCTGGAAGAGCTTTGTGAGCGAGTCAATTAAAACACATAAGCTCCTACAAAACCTCATAAACCCTTTCAAATCACTGAGGAGTGGAAGAACCCCTCAGGTCTATAAAAAGAATTACCCCCAGTAACAAACAGAGAGTTGGTTTTTGAAGTCCTGGTGATTAACAGCTCTGATGACTTCCATTAGCGTTGACTTGACTCCTTCAATCTCCAACAGCAATCTGTTAATAAGAGTGATTTCTGCTCAAGCAGGAGCTAATTGAATACAGCACGTGCAAGTCTATAGGACACCTCATTTTCCTACTGTGGGAGTGCCCTATGCAGCTGTAGCACTGAGGAATTAAGTTGATGCTAGCTACAAGCCCTGCTTTGGGCAAAGCCAGCAAACACCAAGGGAGGGAAAGCCTCGCTGCACTGCCAAAGCTTTGATCTCTTGGCTAAGAGTAGCTGGCACAGGGCTGGAGAGATGTGTAATGGAGTTAAACAGAGACATGGGATATGCACCAAAGTGGAAGTGGAGATACCTCTAGGAAGAGAAGAGAGTGCATGAGCCTGGGACCTTGTGAGCTCCCAGGAAGAGCCCGGAGCAGCTGGAAGTTGTCCAGGGAAATGCTGTCTCATTGATCGGAGGGATGAATGCACATGCATAAGTGGCCTCCTGAATCAAAGCCTAATGAGTTAGATTCATACTGGGAAGCACCAAATTAGAACTTGCACCAGAGAGAAGAGTTGGGCTGAACTATTAAGGCCACAGTTGGAGCCAAGCAGCTGGGGTGTAGCATCAGTTTGCATTGGTGTAGGATGCAGAAGCCCCTGGTGCAGCACCAGCTGCTGCCTGGATATGGGACAGGTCTTCGAGTCACTGCACTCACAAGAAGCAATTCAAAAGAGGTGCAAGACATACCAAGACTATTTTACAATTGATTCCCTTCCTTCCTGACCTGGAGGCTTGACACAGATCCAGATGCATGAAAGAAGCCAAAATTTAGATGTCCTGGATTGAACTGATGTGGAACCATGAAGATTGGAGGGGACACAGTGTTGCCCACAATCACTCCATGCAGCCAGGAAAGGGTGAGCCACTGCAGCTCATCCCTGGATCCTGCACATCCTCCTCTAGTGCTAGGGTGTCCTCTCCCCTCCGGAAAGGTGCTGGTAAACAAGGCTTTTGACATAGCACCTTAAAACATGTCCTGAAAGCATTTATCCTAATATAGCCCGGGGTGCCAGAGTGCTCATGTGAAAATCCCAAGAGGCAAATATTCATTAAATAAGCAGAGAGCTTAATATAGTAAGCCATGGAGTCAAGTACTCTTCAAGCCCCCTCATATCTTTGCAAACATCAGCCAATGAAGATAAATGTGGTATGGTTCATCACTTGCACTTTAGGAGAGACTCTTTAACAGAAAAATTCACATTTCAGTGTTTATAATCTCTGCAGAAAGGCCTGGCCCAGCATTTCTTCCCTCTAATTCCTGCTCTCATAACCGTCAGATTATGAAACTGCAGACTATAAACCTCCGGAGTTTACAGAAAAACACCTCTCTGCTCTCTGCTGCCGCTTTGAGCAGATGAACTAATAAAAACAAGCTCTGCTATTCACTCCAAATGCCTGGGAGAAAGGAATCTGGAACAGTAGTAGCTTCAAAAATACCGTCAAAGCAAGCAACCACCCACAGCATCTGGAGTCCCCCCACGCTTATCCGCTCCTTTCACCCTCTTACCCGGAAACCACCGCAGAAACCTGTCACTTCCCATCCAGCTGCAACGCTGGGGACTCACCACTGGCCAGGGCTGAGGCCAGCACCCCACTACGCCTTTCCCTCCAAGCCAAAGGCTTAAGGAGCTGTGTTACCTTTAGGGTGTTTGATGATGGGAGCTTACTCAGCCACGCATCCACAGAAGGATGTACATGCAGGGTGGGAGCCCAAGCCAGCATCTCCCAAAGATGCTCCTGATAAAGGGTAACAAACCTTAACAGTGCCCCTCTTCGACAGGCACAGGGGATCTGCTTTCACCTTTCAGCCAAAGAAAGAATATGACTGTTCATTGGTTTCTGTGAGCCACTTCCCCCCAGGTTCTTAGGAGATTATCTTCCTGCTATTATTAAATAAAGGTGGAATCACTCAAGCTTCCCTGCAGAGCTCCCACCAAGGGCAGCGCATGAAGGTGAAACCTGCGGGACTGGAAAGCGCATCGCAGTTTAATGTGTACTGAAAACAACGGGTAGCCAGCCAGCCTGTATTAAGACGTCAGGGAGAAGGTGCTGGCTGGAAGGGACACATTTAGCACAGCCATGTCTCCCTGGTGTTCGGTCATTGAGGCATTAATGCTACAGGGAGACACGGAATTTGGAGTTGATCTTAAGTCACCAACAGTGCCACTGTGGGAGAAACACCTCTGCATGCAAGGAGCAACTGCAAACATGAAACATGCCAGAAAGGGAGAAGAGTAAAAAGCCATCACTCAAGACATGAGAGGGGTCCCATAAAAGGGATAGGGGTGGCTGTGTCTGTCTGGGAGAGGAGAGGTCTAGCATCCCAGAAGCAGCACCATGCTGGTCAATGGGAACCCTTGGACACTGCAGGAGTACCTAACAAGGTTTTGCAGCATCTCAGCATCCCTGCTAATAAACTCATCACCCCAGATACAAAGCGAGCACCTGCAGCACCTAGCCACCTGATGCCTGCAGCAGGACCAGAGGCACCATGCCAGGCATGCTGCCAGCAGCCTGCCACAAAACCCTCATGAGACCAGACCCTGCAAAAGCCTCCCTGAAAGCAGAGCTCTTGTCATCCTTATGGAGATGTTTCAAAAGGAATGTAGCAACTCCTTTTCTTAATGACTATATATAGCTAAAAGCTCTGCTAGGTGACAAGTGTGAGAGAGGCTGGAACAGAGGCAGCCTCTTGCCTGCAAGGACTCAGATAATCAAGCAGAGGAATAGCCAGAGATGAGTCTATTTTGGGCTATTGCTGGAGCGTTCACCGGAGAAGCAAAGGCATTTGTTACCTCCTCTCCAGGGACTGTAAATTCAATAGACTTCCCTGCCTGCAGCTGTACTGACCCCAGAGCCTGCAGCCAACACTGCTGGGCTGGCACAAACCCAGTGGCAAATGGCTCGTGCCTCTCCTTGGGCTCTGCACCACAGAACCCAGCAGGGCATAGTGCTGATGGCCATCTCGGCACAGTGCTGAACATCCCTGTCAGGGCTGGGATGCAGGAGGTCACATAGCCAAGTACCAGCTGGGGTGATTGCTGCCTGCCTCCGCCTGTAAGCTAAAAGCACGCTCAGAGAGAAAAAGCCAGCCCTGCTTTGTCCTGAGACCCTTCCTACAGCATCCCCATACCTCTCACCATCCCATTGACAGATGGATTCAGACCCACATCACTGCCCGCCTCTCCGCTGTGCCAAGAGCCACTGTTACAGCACTCACCTGCTCGTGGTACTCGATCCCCATGCTCAGCGTGTTGATGAGAATAGCCACCATGATGCCACGGCCGAAATACTTGCTGTCCACGATCTTGCGGAAGGTCTCGCACACCATGCGCCAGAAGGCCAGCACCCGGCTTGCTCTCCTGGCGCGGGCTTTGCCCCGCTGCGGGTCCCGTTGGTCGCTGTAGTGAGCATCCTGCGTGAACTCATAGACCCCATCGCTGTCCGAGTCGGCTGTCTCGTTGTCCGTCAGCTCGGCTTCGCTCGCCAGCGCCTTGAGGCAGTAGGGACAGCTCTCGGGGCTGCAGGAGCCACCATCCAGCTTGGTGCAGGGGGTGGAGATCTTGCAGGAGCTTTGGCAGGGCCCTGAAATGCCAGTGGGGCAGGGGCATGGCAGCCCGTCAGGCATCAGAGCAACCCCCAGTCCCCATTAGCACCATGCTGATGCCCTTGACATGACAGGCATTTCCTAATGGCAAAAGGGCTCCTGCTGGCTTAAAGAGTCCTAGGCAAAACCTGGGCTCCCCAAATGCCTTCTCCCTAATAACAGAGCCCTCTGTTGTCCTCAGGCAGACCAAGCTGCCCAGGACCCTAAGCTCACCTCATTACACCTCTGGCCATTACAGCTAGGAGAAAGCAATCAGCTCCCTGGCCCTTGCAGGCTCTGGGCTGCAATTAGCAGCAGCACTGTTGTAGCAGCCTCCTTTCCTGCTCCCGCTGTTTGCCAATGCTCCAAACCCACCAGCTTCCCCCTCCATGTGCTGCCCTCAACAGCAGCTCCCAGCTGCCAGGTGGCTCCCAGGTGACAATACCAGCAGGATATTCCCCCCATATCCCACCATCTGGCCAAGGGAAAAGGGCTATCTGCACAGCACGTGCTTGACTCCTGCACAGCAGCATGCAGCAGTGAGAATAAACCAACTCAGAACCCAGCTCTGTGTGCTCAGTCTCTGGGCTGGGGATCTGACTTGGTCTCTTCCCTGCACAGCTCCTGGCTGGAAAGGTCAATGCCACTGTGGTGGGATGGAAAAGGAATTCACTGTCTGGGAAAGCCTGGCCAGAAATGGTGTTTAGAGGCTGAGAGGGTTTGGACTAAACTTGCTCAAGCTTCCAAACCTCAGGATGTGGAGGGGGAAAGAGCATTTAGCAGTGAAGGTATGAAACCCCTGATCCAGGAAAGCTGTATTCAGCGCCTGGCTCTGTTATGGGCTTCCTGAGCAAATCGCAGATTCTTAATACTCAGCATCTGCAATTGCCATTGAGCAAAGCAGACATTTGATCTCCCCAAGACTCGTGTGCCATAAGGAGCAGAGCTACGCAGTGCTCAGGGGTGTGCTGGGACTCAGATCTGCAGGGTGCCCATTCCCAAGCTCCGCAGCAAGTGGTGGGCAATGCAGCCACCTCCAACCCCTGCGTTTCAGCAAGGAATGTGACCATTTGGAAGCAGCCAGGCTCAGTGTCACTGAGCCCAGTTCTAGGTGATTTGGGAAGTGGTGATCCCTGTAATTGCAGAATAAGTTAGTTTGGGCGGAGATGGGGATGGGAAAGAAAATGGGTTCATTGAAAACATTTATTTTGCTTGGATGCTTGCAAGTATGAAATCTAGGATGCTGAAAACTCCTGATTTGGGGTATAAGATACATTATGTAGGTCAGAAGGTTTCAGTTGGCCTCACCTGGAAAGCTATCGCCTTTCTCTGTAACATGGACTGAAAAGAACCCTGCAGAAAGAGAAATAAATCAGGTCACAGCTTGTATTTCTACAAGGCAACCCTACACTGACACCCAGCCCCAGGCTCACCCGTGCTCTGTGTCTCCAGCAGCTTGTGCATGGTGCTGTATGGCCCCGGTGGGATGTTGAGGCTTGTCAGGGTGCTGCTCCCATCACCGACCGCTGCCTCCCCAAGGTTCTTCTCCTTCAGCATCTCATGGGAGGTACTGGGGTGCACCGTGGGGTATACTTTGCTGCCCACGATGTTCTTTGGGATCCCCTCAGGGCTTGGCAAGCCAAGGCCTGGCTGTGGAAGGGATGACCGGCAGCGCACTGGCTCAAAGTGGCAGTCAGCATGGTAGATGCTGTGGACAGACTCAGTGTTGCTGGGAGCAGCACTGGGGGCCCCATGGGGGGTTGATGCTGTAGCAGGGAGCATCAACCGGTTGGTCCCATTGTGGAGTGAGCTGGTCTCCACATCGCTGATCTCGGGGCTGGCACGAGGTGCCCGTAGGTTCCCATTGCCCAGGTGATAGTGGTGGTGGTGGTGGTGATGGTGGTGGATGAGGTGGTGCACTGAGGACCTCTTCCTCCTCCGGTGCTTCCTGGCGTGCCGGTCAGACCCTGCTTTGCTCGTGGGGCTGGCGAGGAAGCCCATCCTCACACCCGCCACCCGGTAGAGCTCCACGAGCTGCTTGCTGCCTTTACGGACAATGTAAACCAAGTACTTGAGGAGTTCATCGTAGCAGCTGCCTGGCTCTGAAAAGCTGGCGAGGGTGCTGGCATTGGACAGGTAGCGCACCCGCTGCTCCTTCATCAGCTGGCTCTCACGTTGCTTCGTCTCGGAGAACTGCGTTGCTATCACCACCAGGCAGAGGTTGATCATGAAGAAGGAGCCCACCTAAAGGGAACAGGAGCCATCAGCCAGCTTTGCTGATGGAGCAAACCCCATCCAGCCCCATCCACTGCGTCACCCAACAGGGACCATCAGCCAGCACCATGGAGGGACTGAGTCACCTCCGAAACCCCCACCCCAAGGACTGCCACACCAGCACCACGGAACATGTCAGCGATCAAAGACGAGAGAAGATCATTGTGACAAAAAGCTTTTGCTCTTTTAAGATGATGTTTTTCTCTCCTCGCAGGCGGCGATTGTAATTATCACAATTAGTGGCATTACTGATGAATGCATTGAGGCTTCCTGATAGGAACGTTCTTTCTGGCAGCATCAGGGCAGCCTGCAAGCAGATCCCCTTCCCCAGCTAATGGGATTTGCGGGTGACTGTTACGCAAGGGCACCCACAGCCTGGAGGGCTTATTTCCAACCAGGGTTTCATGAGGTTCTGCCTTCTGCAGAGCCCAGTCTGGATCACAGGGAATTACTGACATGCTAACAGACTATCACACACTGTTAACGTTACTCGCACGCCGTCTGGAAAAGCACTGATTGTCCTTCCTCCCCGCCATTTCAGGGATGCTCAGAGCAAGGGATTGTTTCTTTTCTGGGGAAGCTATTAGATGAGCCAGAAAAACCATCATGGACTAAATGACCTCCTATCTTCTTTCATCAGGGTTTGAGTCCTGGTTTGATGAGGAGCAGAAATCCCCACAATGGCCTAATGGACAACGTGCAGCTATTTTGCTGGGCTTAGTCAAATTAGAAAGCAAGAAAGGGACTCATCTCACTTATCTCAGGTACATCCGAGTGAGACACCTAATGATCCTTTAGAGTCAGGAGAGAAATAGGCACATCAAGTCTGCAATGCATCTAATTTATTTTGGATGTCTACCTTTGGAGGAGATGAATCACTCTCTTAAAGCACCTATTTTTCTCCCTTGACTATAAAAAAAGTCTATACAACGAGCTCAGCCAGAGTAGTCAATTCTGCTTGCATGGATGAAGCCCTTCATGGAGCCCACCCCACAGATAATCTTTGTTGGCTCTGTTGTGGGTGGTCTCAGATGATGCTGTGACATGTGGGTGGGCTATGGGCAGTAATCTCTTCCCTCCTTTCTTAATGTGCTCTTTGAAGTTTGGGATTGTTTCCCTGAAATGTCCTCTCTGTCTCTGTCCTTCAACACGGGGGATTTCTGGGCAGTCTCCTCCTCTTCCAGAGCTCAAAACCTGTCTGGGGGAAATTGCCTGCTTTTAAACATACATTCAAGGTGGCAACTAAGAGAGAGAACCTTGGAGCACAGGGAGGGATGTAGAAGCAGAGGCAACAGTAATGTATCTACCATAGCTTAAGCACATCTTTCCTTCCCTTATGTTGACAGCAAAACCCAGCTGCAATACAATGTACTGAAGCTGCTCATCTTCCAGCACGCTGGTTTCTACATCAGCTTTTATATTCACTGCATTATCTGCCCTGTTCCTCTGGGTCACTCCACATGCCAGGAAGACGCCCATGCTCCCCTAAGGCCACTCACAATGATCAGGAGGATGAAGTAGATGAAGTTGTAGAAGGAGTGTGCATCCATGACAAAGTACATGATGTCCACCCAACCTTCCAGTGTGATGACCTGGTGGAGATAGGAAGGGAAAATTAATCCATCAAGACTCAGTTACAACACCCAGTGCACAAGCAACATTTCTCCTGGCTGGGTCACTTTTGACCACCCCACAGCTGGCCTTGGGGCAGCACAAGGCACTGAGGAGCCAAATCCTGCTCCTACCAATGCCAATCACCATGTTACAGCTGCTCATGCTCACCTGAAATATCGCAATCCAGGCATAGCCAATGTTATCAAAGTTGATGGCTCCCTTGAAGGGGTTGTGCTCCCCGGCAGAGCAGTTGGTGTAATATTGGTTCCAATTGACACAGGATGTGTTGGTGGTGTCATTGTAGGAATAATAATCCAGGGTGCACTCAAGACCCTCCTCCCTGCGCGTTGGGATACTCCGGCAGTAACGCATCCCATTCTCCCTGGGCTGGGAGCAGATGAAAGGGTTCTCGTCTTCGTTCTCTGTCTGGTAGTATCTCTCCAAATCCACCGTGTAGGGGCTGAAAGAGTCCAGACAGGGCTGCAGTTTGCACACCGATTGCAGGCAGTCTGGCAAGGTAACAACTGCGACAGCAAAATCCAACATCTGCTATTATGGGTCTTAAAGCTTTGAAAGGGACCTTTTTGGACTTTCTGTAGCCCCACTGGGTGAGATGATGTCAATAACTGGGTTTTGGGACACTGAGGCAAGTGCACTTGCCCACTCAGCAACCTCTGTGATGACATTGTTAAGAGTAACCAATCTGGAAGTGCTCTGGCTTTGACTTTAGGGGACTAAGAGCAAGATTCAGCCCAGCAGGGCTTTGTTGAAATGCCTTTGCTGCAGTAAGATGCAAATCAGTCAGTTTAAGCTCCTGTATCTCCTGCCTTCCTGAAAATGCTGAGAATTTCTTGAGAAGACTCTATGTACAAGGACCTCCCAAGCTTACTAAAAACCAGAGACAGGGCCTTCATCTGCATGTCACAGCGCCTGTTCAGTGCATAGATAAGCTCTAAATTCCCTCCGAGGGTGGCCTTACCACAGCAAACACTCTACAGGGAAATGAAACAACCCCTGGCCAGCCAGAAACTGGCTTCTTGCTCTGCACACAGCTATCTCCTTAAAGCTGCCAAGACTCCCACTAAAGCTTGCAAAGATATTTTTAAGCCTAGTTCAGCCCTGTTAATTCCTGCAGAATTGCCTTTAATACCCCTCAAAGCTTATCTAAACCCCTGGAACTCTGGCTCAATTAAACAGCACCCAAACCTGTGGCTCTATTGGATTTACTCAGTGGTGAGGCAGTGCCCCTGCTCTGCTGCCATTTACTTAACAGGGAGATGCCCTGGAAATGACTCTTCCAACTGCCCTTTGAGGGCATGATCTACAGGAGGGGTGGCATTGATTAGGAGATGTGTGGGAGAGGATAAAAGGCGCATCATGGCAGCTCCAGACCCGAGAGCCAGCCCAGCGCCAGCAGCAGCATCATGATCCTGCTGTGTGCAAGGAAGAGCTTTTGGCATTGCAGGGCGTCTCCATTCAGGTATGGATGTAGCTGGATCAGCTCCAGGGAATCAACTGAAAGGTGCTGACAGGGGTGTTGGGGCTTGGCAGAGCAGCCATCACGGGCTTGCAGTTACCTGCCCTTCTCCTAGCATTCAGAGGGAGGGAGGTGGTGGGAAAAAGCAGGTAGGTAGGAGAACAGGTATGGAAATTCCAGTCTCAAAGAGGCTGATGGCCACCAGATATTTCAACCATTGCTCCAACATTCCTACATCTGGCAAGCTGGCTGGCCAAGAAACTGGGTGCTGCAAAACCCCATTTGATCACAATAGTCCTCTTTGCCTTAAAATCCAGGGATCTGAGAAAACTGACACTTTGGGACCATCTCTTTCTCTGAGACTGAGAAGGATCTAGCATCTCAAAATGTGGCAGCTCCAGTAGCTTTCCTTGGGGTTTAGGTGGAACTACAAATGCCATATCAATAACCACCACCAACTGCTGAACGGGTGTCAGCCCTCAGAGTCTGAATGAATGCAGAAAAGGTCACACATTAATGACGTGCCGAACTTAGAAAGCATGAACTCTTATTCTCAGGGGTGTTTTGTTGGCTCTTATCAATCAGAGAGGTTCCCAAGCGCTGGCTGAGGGTTTAAGAACAGTCCTGCAGGACTCGAATGGCAAACTATCACAGTTCACTGTCCTGGCCATGTGTGCCTGAGCAGGACTTATGGTGGCATTTAGGAGCAGGGAACATTTAGAGAAGAACAAGGCTTTTTGATGGATATCCTTATCTCCTGAAGGGACAGACTCGCCCAAGCTGCAGAGACACTTCTGCTGCCCACACAGACTCACATGCTGAAGTTCTCGGGGAGGAAGCAGCGGTTCCTGAGCAAACCTGCCCACAACTGGACTCCCACAATGCCAAAGATGAAGAAGACGAAGAAGCAGAGGAGGAGGACGTTCCCCAGCATGGGCAGCGTGTCCAAAAGAAGCGTCACCAGGATGCGCATACCTGAAGCGAAAAGTCCACGCTGAGTTTTCTTATTCCAGCTATGTCCTCCTGACCTTTTCCTTTCCATCCATACTTTTCTTTGCACTGCCTTCCCAACCACCATCCTTGTCAGCCACACATGGATTCAAACACCTGCAGCTCCCTGGTCCCATCTGCTTTTCCAACAAAGACCCTGGAAAACCCCCATTCCTTCATACCCTGCTCTTGAGCACACAACCAACCTTCCCTGCTCCTCTCCCTTTACTCCCTGTTTCAAGTCCTCTCCTCCTAAAGTTCCCTAGCAATTACATATCTCCTCTCTTCGCTGAGACCAGACTCTGACATTCTCCCTTGCTCAGTCATATTTGTTTCCCCACTCGGTATATATTAAAATTCCCTTTCCTCCCTAATTCCGCTCATCTGCCCTAAATCCCCACTCTTCCTTAAAATACAAGACTCTCTCTGGCAGTTAATTCTCGCAAGTTCAGGAACAGCCAGTTCTGTAACAAAGACAAATTGAGGGTGACTTCGACTTGACATTTACACACAAAAAACCTGATTTCATCTGACGTCTCTGTAATATTCTGCTCATCTCTCGCTCTCCTCCTTTCCCCATCTTCTGCATTCTCTCACTCTCTTATATTGATTTTCATTTAAAGAAACCTTCACTGTTGCACCCTTTGCTTGAATACTTCAACAACAGTTCTTTCTCTCTGCCTGATGCTGTCACCTCCTCTATCAGGGTTTTTCTTCTACTCGTCTACTAGGGAACAACCACCTTGCATCAACTCCTAATTAACTGAAATGGCTTTCTGTGGTTACTGCATTTATCATCACGCAAACCTCTTTTTTTTCCTCCACCTTACATTTCTATCCCATTGTAACTGCGCTGCAGAGAAGCTGAGATAAATTACCCGGGGTTTCAAAATACATTAAGTGAATTACATCCCCAGTTAGACAGCGGTGGATGAATTCAGCCATCCATCAGGTCAGCAGCGGGGATAAAAAAAACCATCGCAAACAGGATTCTGAAGCTACCGTAATGATTGGAACAGCAGCAGCAGCAAAGCCAGATTAAGTTCAAGAGTCAAGGCCAGAGAAATAAATAGAGCCCAGGCACCTCCAGCACCAGCCGTCAGAATTGAAGCTGACCAGTGTTCATCAAGTCATGGGGCTAGTTTGGATAGGGGAGTTAGGACTTGGATTTAATTGGGCTAAAACAATGCTGGATTTGATACCCAGGATTGTAGGATTAGGAAAATGTTTCTGATGCAGTTGTACCTACTACACCTGGTCCATACAGTATCCGAGAGGGACTGCCCAGCACCTCTTAGTGCTCCAGGCTTTGCCCAGCACTGCACAGCAGGAATGGCTCCCTGGGCAGCTTGGTTGGGTTTGGAATGGCCAATGCCTTTCCGTACACAGGACTGGGTTACCATCATCTGCTGCCATGCAGGAGCAGGCAATGCCACTCACAACAAGACTTCCCCATCCCCATTTCTCCAGGTATTTATCTATACCACATATATGTATCTATATATACATACTCCAGGTATATATATCCCATAAAGGATGCAGTAGCACAGGGAGGGTGGAAGCTGCATGGCTCAGAACCCTCTGCCCCAGCTGCCTTGGCACAGTCAATGCCTATCACCTGCACTCCTTCACCTTAGCAGCCTCTTGAAACCCTCTTCAGATGAGAAAGAAAGGTGTCTGAAGACAGTGCTGGATAACTTACTGACCAGTGGCTCATCTCTGATGCCACAGGTATCAAAAGGAATATTACTTAAAGCAGAGAAGTGACAGGCACTGGAAACCAGAGCATGGTGGTAGGATCTGGCACTACCATGCTTGTGTGAACTTTTGAGTTACAATATAAGATTGCATCTTTCATCTTCAGGGCACAGATACAAAGAACTTGCATCATTTGGGAGAAATAAGGATATGACTTACTGGGGACCCTGTTAATGGCCCTGAGTGGCCGCAGGACACGGACGGTGCGGACTGCTGAGAAGCTGACGTTCTGCAGGTCCAGGGAATACTCCAGCATCCTGTGGGAGACACGAATGTGGAGGAGCATGGAGAAATGTTAGATTATCAAACATTATAAATCAAACATTATATGCCAGACGCTCACAGGGGGACTTGCTACTGCATCTCTCCCACCAGGAATGTTTGCCAGAGGAATTAATTAAGGGTTGTTTGCGTATCAAATAAAGTCAATGAGCAAGAATGTGACACACCAGCTCACACAGACACACATTTTTCCTCTCTGTCATCTGCTTTGGTTACTGTGCTTTGCACAGGTCCAGAGCAAAAGCTTCTGAAAGTGGCTGCACACTCCATGGGGTTGCAATTTCCAAATTCTGAAAAGGAGAAAGGAGCATCCCTTGGTGTAGACCCTTTCCATGGAGCATGGGAGGTGTGCAGCACAGGACACTGAGCCATGCCAGCTCTATCCAGCAGAGACCATTGACAAGTGGGACTCCAGTGGATAGGCAAGCACAGGAACCAAAACTGATGCCACTTGTAGATAATAAATGGGACAAACATGGACCAAGGAACCTTCCAGTGCTCCTACACTGTGCCTGATGGGGTTATTTCACAGCTCAGGACACTCAGGACACCTGCACATGACTTAGTCTGAGGATGCGCTTGGACTGCTGCAAGCTTGGGGTGCCCCAGCACTGTCTCACCCTGCTCATGGCACAGCTGGGCTCCTGATGTCAAAGGCAACCACAGGATATGAATCTCTTCTGAAAATTATCAAGTTCCATCTAAAAGCTGGTTGGGTGGTTCCCTCCCTCCAACTTTGATGGTTAGAAGCCTAACTTCCAACCCTAATTTATTCAGGACAAGCCATAGCCATTTGTTCCTATGGCAGTGCTGTCTTTTAAGTAGCTTCTAGTTGATTCCCTAATTCTGTAGCTGTTTTGTCCTTGGTATTTACCCACCCAATGTATTTACAGAGAACACATCACGTCTTCTCTCAGCCTTGATTTTGCAAAGCCAAACAACACAAGCTTTTCCAGCCCCATCTTGTAGACAGGCGCTCTGCTTCCCAGTCACAAACTTTCTCGACACCTGCCCTAGCCTGAATTAATCTTACCTGATTAGGCACCAAGCTTCTGGAGGAGGCCTTGCTGGTACCTTGCACTAAGGCATCAGTGCCGCCTCCTCCCTCCTTGCTGGAAATCCCACAGGATTCATCAGGGAATGTGTTAGCTTTGCCACGGCCACAGCACGATGGAGGTTTCTTTCTGCTCTTGCTGTGATTAGCCAAACCCACTCTCCTCCCTCCTGGCCATCAGCAGGTGAGGAGCACCCAGGTGGAGAAGGCTTGCTCTTTCTAACCCCCAGATACATGACTCCACGCTTGATGAGGTGACACTTCATCTGATTTCTCTTGATAGGCTCTAATGAGGATGACGATTCTCAAACCGCATCCGAGATCAAAATAACCTCAATATACTCCTCTGTATTTAGCTGACACCCACAGCCGAGGGACAGCCCCAGAAGATGAATGCTGGATGCTAAATATTTGTTCTTCTCCTCTGACCACAGAGGAAGGCAGCATGTCCACAAAACCCTACCTGGTTCCACTGACAAATCCAGCCCCTTCCTCAGTGCGTAGGACTCACCATATGGTGTGGGCTCTGGCTAAGGTAGGAGATGGATAGTAATTCTCCTGGGATTTAGTGGTTCTGAAGTTTCAGTCGTTGTTGGAAAAGATTTTGGCACAGTTTGCAGCTTTCGGGTAAAAAGCCCATGTCAAACATACAGCTTTTCTTTCATCCATTACTAAAAACAGAAGCTACCAGCAAAATTCAGAGCAGCAGATGGTTATCTGAACCAAGACAAATCATCTTCTGATTAATGACAGCTCTAGACTCACTCCCGGAGATACATGTGCTTGTAAACTGCAAAGGGCACTGCTGTAAAATGCATTTTGGTTTAACATATTGAACAACCATTATAAATCAAAATTCAAAAATCCAACCAAACAACCCAGTAACTTGAACACCAAGAACCAGGAGGTGCTCTCCTACCCCTGCTGCTGGTTACTGCTACTGGTGTTACAGCGCCACAAGCTCAACCCCAGACCTAGACTACAGGATCCACACATTGCTAATAACTAACAGCTCAAGAGCCTTGAGAGAAGACATTACTGGGGGAAACAAAAAGGGGGTTAAAATCTGTCACTAAAGAGCAAGCCCAATAAGAACCCTACCACTTCCCAGCTTGAAGGTCACTTCCCAAGGCAAGGGGATGCATGGGAGGAATCAACCCATGTCCCTGGCAAGAGAAGATACCCAGGAAGAGTGAGTGTCAGGATGTCACCAAGTGGCAAGACGACGTGCATTTACCAGCATATATAACATCTACACGTTGCAACGCTGCAGCATAAAAAGCCCCCGATGGAATGTCAACTCAAATGTCATTTCTGTTCAAATGAGAAAGCACGACACCTGTCAGTGCCTTTGCCACTCACCAGGGTGCCCAGACAAGTTAAAGGCTTTGGAAAATACTCAGCATTAAATAGGATGGATTGATAGGAAATGCTGAGACTCATCAGAGCGATCAGCAACCCCCGATCACTGGAGTTATTCAGGAGGAAAGCGGAAATATTTAAGGCTTTCTAAGAATAAAAG
This sequence comes from Psittacus erithacus, assembly GCA_009867235.2. Lineage (NCBI taxonomy): Eukaryota > Metazoa > Chordata > Aves > Psittaciformes > Psittacidae > Psittacus > Psittacus erithacus. Next base: position 90,891 of record WYDI02026097.1, read on the forward strand.
CAGAGCATCTGCAAAGGCAGACGTACAACGGGCTGGTGGTGGGATGCAGAGAGAGCACTGATGCAAACCTTTCCGAGAAGGAAAACTCCTGGGTCTCAGCAGACAGACACAAGGGATGGCTCAGGATGGATGGGGCAGCTGAAATGCACTCCTGTTCTGCCTGGAGACAGAGAGACTCAGCACACTGGGGTTTCTTTCATAAAAACCTTCAGCTTTGTGAACCATCTCGTAAGCCCTGCCTGCAGTGAAAGGCTCACATAAGTGATGCTCAGAAGCATCACAGGAGGGGCTTTCTCACCCAGCAAAGCCCTTCATACACCTACTCAGCACCTCTCTGGCCTGAGCTCTGCTCCCATCCCCAGGTTCACTCCTGCTCAGGAAGCAGAAGATGGTGCAAAGACCCATCAGAGTCCTGGAGTTTGTGCTGAGGGCACTTAGCAAGGAAAGCTTGAACTCTTCCCCATTCACAGCTGGGTGCTGAGGATGCTTTACAGCCAGGAGATGTGATCAAGGTCACACAAGGAACCCAGAGCAATGCCTGCAGGCAGGGAAGCATCCTTGAGAGCTGCCCACCCCTCCTTCCACAGAGGCAAAGAGCTGCCACTCATTGCCAGCAGGAGATAGGCTCAGATTTATTCAGTGTTAAAAGGTTACCAAAACTGGGCATAGAGACACCCTTAATCTGCAAAGTGCAGTTATCAGTGGATGATATTAAGCCACTGATGCTGGAAAAGACAAGGGATCATTATTTAGGCAGCACTGCATCTTCAGAAAGCTGGAATGAGATTTCCTCCCGGCCCTCACAGGCTTTGCTGTGCTCCGCTTTTGCTCAGGAGCTGCTTTTTAAGCCTCACAAGTCTCACCACGTTCATGGGTGTTGATTAACTTTAAAACCACTCATTTTGATCAAGCTGAACAGAATGAAAGGAACTGGAGGGAGCATGAACCCCGCAGCCTGCTGGGTCCAGCAGCATCGCTTGTCCCAGCCAGGACCCTTGACTAATGAGGCTTTTGAAGCAGCAGCAAGTTCAGCTGAAGAACTGAGAGAAACTTGAGTGTTTTCTCTCCTAAAAGTCCTAAAAGATGAGGCTTTTCACAGGTGGGTTTGAGCCAGCCCAGCTGCAGGGGATGCTGCTGAGGGTTTTCTTTTACCCAGCAGGTTTCTGTGAGTCAGGGATGTGGCTTGCTCAGGATGCTGTGCTTCGAAGGCTGCTGCATAGAGCAGGAAGCATCTCCAGCTGCGGGTCTTTGCTGGTCTCTGGGTCTCGGCTGCTCTTCATCCTCCCAAAAGCCACTTAAAGCATCAAGTTGCAAAAGCTAGCCCCAGATTTTGAACCACAAAGGTCTGTGATTGTGAGCATCAGCTTGATGTGGTTCTGCCGCTTCTGCTTGGTGCAAAGAGCACCTAATTCAGGATGCAGTGGGGACCCCTGAAGAGGCTCCCAGCTTTCAGGACACTCGCATCCATCCCAGAAAGCCCAGCAGGCTCCTGGGAGAGGGTTTGGCACAGCTTTCACTGCAGCTCAGAGGGGCTGTGGCTGAGATTTCACATTGGGTAATTGCATGTGCAAATCAGCCACTTACATGGGCAATTACCCCCTAGCGCAGAGGGCACATCTCCAAGGTGCTGCTCTTCAGTGCGGGAGGGATCAATACAGGCAGTGGGGATGAGAAAGCAACATTCAGCTCTGCCTTTCTCTTACTTTTAAGGATGAAGTGACTAATACCCGGGGAAAGAACAGCCTTTGCAGTCACAGCAGGAGATTGCAGCAGGGACTTCCCATAAGCAGTGCCATGCCAGCCCTTTCTTCCACATCTGAACCAGGCAGCTGAAGCAGCCCCTTGATCAGCCTGGTACAGATGAAGTGGTGTTCAAAAGAGCTCTGCCCGCCTGTGAAGTGAACTGGCACTGAGAGGAGAAAGCCACGTGCTGGAAGCTTCACCCAAAGCACCCAGCAGGCACCTTGCTCTGGGGCTGCTGCAGCCACATGAGACCAGTCTGACAGCATCACCCTTATCCCAATTCCCGAGCTAAAGAGCTCTTCAGACACCACGCGGGTTTAGATGCAGCAGAGATGGACTGTGCCATCCCTTTCTCTCTACGAATACAGTAAGGCTTTCTGCAGCATATTTGATCCCTGAAATCCAGTACTCAAAACCAGGAGGGAGCAAGACATCCCTAAGGGTTGTTTATGAAGGGTTCAGTGGAGCTAACTCTTTACTATAGCCTTCAACAGAGGGAGTAAAAATTGATAACAAACATTAGAAGTGTTCAGGAAGCAAAGAGAAAAAGCAGCAGTGTCTGTTTCTGCAGGAAGCAGCCTGCCAACCACCTCCAGCCCCAGCTCAGCTCAAATTGTAAGCAAAATATACCACAAGTGTTTAACTTTCCTACAAAGTCTTTTAAGAGGCCCGTTACCATTACAATGAGCAAAGCACAAGCAGGGCTCCACAAACTTGGCCAAACAACTGACTGATCCCAGAGTAACAACAGATCTGCACAACCCAAACACGGGATGATGCACAGCCCTGCTTGGAGAGGGCAGAAACATAGGCATGGGTCCAGAGCCTTGCTTGACCCTAGAGAAGGCAGAGAGGAACCCTGTAAGCTCTTACAGCACCAAATTATCCCATGATTTAAAGCCTTTCTCATGGGAAAACAATTAACCATTGGGGGTTTTGTTGTTTTGGGGTGGTTTTTGATGAGGATGGTTTAAAGCACAATTTAATCCCTGGGGAAGCAGGGGTTCAGGGAAGTCCTTATCTGACCAAAGTCAAAACAAGCTGATGCTTCAGCAAAGTGGCTGGGGATGGAGATGGCTCTAGCTGAGGAGCAGGTAGGTCTCAATTTGTGGCTCCCCTCTTCCCAAAGACTGAAGAAGAGGTCCCTGGTCCCTGCCCTCCGGAGGGTGCTGGGTCCTGAAATGACAAGCCAGGGCACATCTCCATCCTATAGCTCCAGTTCACCAGCCCGAGCCTCTATCAGCACTAAACTGCAATCACTCCTGCATATTTTTGGATGTAAACAAGTGTTTATCTTTGATACATCTCCATCTTGTGCTGGAAAAGGTCGAAATCGTGTTGAATTGCCTTTAGAGGGCAAGAGCTGGCTCGCACCGCCTGCTCACCTTCAAGTGTGCTCTGCCAAGTGAACTGCCCGAATCCTCTCCTTTAAAATAACACAGCATAATTATGCCATTCATCACTCTTTTCCCTTTCCTTTTCCCCATGCAACTCCACAACCTACAGCCAAAGCCGCGTTTCACTAAGCTGAGTTTTGATAATACAGCGCTATTCTCATCTCCAGCAAGTTTTACTGTAATTACAGAGATGTGTTGCAGACATTACACACTCTACAATTATCACTAATTGCATTACATTGTCACAAAGAAGTCATTTACTCTCCATGAGCTCATGAGATTGATCTGGACAGTTTTAACAGAGCTGAGAAGTATTTAATGGCATGACATGAAAGTGGCCGGCAGCGCAGCATGAGCAGGCGCAGCACCCGAGCGGCTCTCCCTGCCCTCTGCAAGTGACAGATTTGGGGCAAACACGCACAAAAAAGGTTTCTTTGCAAGGTTAACCTCTGACAGGTCCAGAAACTTTACAAAGAATGGGGAGGGTGAAATGCTAGAAGGCCTTTTGGAAGCCTCTCCTTAGGCTGGTAGTGGTTGGGAAGGATTCCTATGGATGATGTGCTCATGGAAGCATACAGGCATGCAGCGCATCCTGCATGTCCTCCACCGTGACATGCCTTCCCCACCCAATATCACATACACAGGGTTCGCCTCTTCTCTTCCCTTACCATCACTTTCTGCATCCCAAGGGAAGGGAAGCATCAGGGAAAGCAGGAGAGCAGGAGCCCAGGACCTGCTTCCCTCTTCCCATGACTTGCACAAAAAGAGGAGGGGAAAAAATGGGAAGGCAGAAGCAGAGCTACTTCACTGTGGTCTCCAAGGCCTCATGGAAGCATCATTTTCGAGGTCTCTTCCCTTGTCATTTCACTAGGGAACCTGGCTGAAGCCCTTACACAAGATCTACATAAAAACACGATGCACTTCATCAGGTAGCCAGCAAATACAGCAGAGATTTGAGGATTGCCCTGGCACATGCTCTCCTTCAGGGTAATTTGCTCTGTGTGGGAACTTCAGAGCTGCACTTAGGCTACTGGAGGAATTTCCCTCTGTCTGGTTGGCATTTGCCCCTGGAGTGTTTTTTTCTCTTATTCTTATGGTGTTTTTTACCTACATCAGTAAAGGGCTTTGGTCCCTTTTTTTTTTCCCCTCTATTACAGCAGTGACCCATTCCTGCAGCCTCCTTGGCTTTTCGTGGCCTTTGGCACTGCTGGGGATGGCTGAGGAAGCCTCCATGACAGCAGCGATGCTCTGAGTAGGATGCAGCACTCCAGGATGGATGAGCAAGGGCTGGAGGAGAACACAAGGGCATGAAAGGGAGCGGAGAAAGTGAGCGTAGGGGGAGGAGAGGCTCCACTTTGTATTTAAATCCAGTTCGATCCTTTGCCGGCTGAATTGGTTTTGACGGGGCCCAGATGGGAACAGTTCATGCACATGAAGGAAAGAGCCATCATTTAGTGAGAGGCAAAGCCAACATGGCAGGAGTCACAGAAGGGGTCAAACTACAAGGCTGCAAAACCCCTGCAACAAATAAATGCCTCTGTGCACTCCCAGGGATGTGAGAAGAATAGAGGGTATGCTATCCATGCTCTGCATGGGAAAGAGGTGGCTCTCACACATCCAAATACCTATCCATGTGCAGGAGGTGATTTGATGATTGCTTAAGCAAAGTGCAGCTATATTTTGAAATAGGAATTGGGGCTGTTTCTACTGATGGCCCTCTAGACTGAGGTACCATCATGGTGGGGGGGAGGTCTATAGAAGCACATCTCAGGAATTAACTCCAGCTCCAAAGTCTTTGCAAGCTCAATAGGCATGGCCAGGACTGGGCTGGGAGGGGAATGCAGCAGCACCCAGCACCATGCCCCCCTGAACCTCCCCATGTGGATGCCTGGCCTTGCTTGGGTCTGGTTCCTCATCACACCTAATTCTAGTGTAAGAAATAATAAAGAACTAAAGAATACACCAGGTGGCTTTAGCAGGCTCCAGCCCTTGGCCATGCTGATGACGTTTACAACCCCACCAATTGGACATAGGGTCCCACCTTGTCCAGCGCTCTATCACTGCAGCCCCTAAGGATGCTCAGACACTTCAGGAGGAAACTCTAAGCCTTTTCCTAAGGGCTGGAAAAGCTGGAAAGCAGCTTTCTGAAGAAGGTGGGCTCCAGGGACAGTAACAGCTCTTGGCTTTTCTGCTCTCCATCTCTGCCTCCAGTCTGTGGCTTGAGCTTCACTACATCCTTTGGTATCTGTAGCACCCCATGGCAATAAATTTTCCCAGGCCAAGGATGTACTGGGAGACCTTCGACCTCCTTACAGGTTTTATTGGGCCACTGGTTTGGTTCTCCCAGATGTCTGCCATGACCCTATGGGGCCGACAATGGACCATAAACAAAGCCCAAAGTGTTGCCCCGTCTTGGGGCACACCAAACCCATGCCAGGTAAACAGCCCCACCAGGAGGGCCTCCTGCTCCTTTCCAGGAAAAGCCAGTAAATTCCACCTCTAAACTCTATCAGAAGATGAAAACCCCACTGTTTTCCCAAAGGAAAGGCGGGGAGGAAAGCGAGGGCTGGCGAGAGATTCATGTGTCAAAGAAACTCAGTTCACTGGCGGGGGGCCAGGGACTTTTCATGTGGATTTCCAGCCTCCGCCAGGAGACTCTCGGGTGCTCAAAAATCCTTTAATTCAAACCAGGTTCCTCTGAGAGCAAAACACTCAAAAAGGCAAAACTTGGTCGCTTTCCCTCAAGAAAAGAAGTATAATAATGAGGGCAATCATGCACATTGCAGTGAGCTATCCTCCTGGCACGCCACTCCATGCTTCCAGCCGCCCGCTCCTCCACCACCTCGCCTGATGGAAACCACAACCACCAGCGGGGCTGGAGGGAGAAGAGCCAAGCCCAGGGCCCAGTGAGGAGCCCCAGGGCATGGGCTGGCAGCAGTCCACCACAAACAGCTTTTGCCACCCTGCCCTGCTCTCTCCATGAGCTGAGCATCAGCTATCTCACAAGCTATGGAGAGGACCAGGGGGACCGCTGTGATCCGGATGATTACCGAGATGGACAATACCAACAGCACCAATGCCCAGAAAGCTTCAGTCTTCAGGGCTGCAAACCTTCCTTCAAACCCACTACATGCCAAGTATTCCACAAACAACAAGAAAGGCGCAGGAAGAGGGAGATCTGCTGCACCACGCTTACCCCGCAATGACAATGAAGAAGTCCAGGCGATTCCACGTGTCTCCCAGGTAGCATTTCTTCCCAAAAATCCCCAGTGCGATCATCTTGACGATCATTTCCACAGCAAAGAAGGCAAAGATGAAATCGTCGAAGCTCTGCAAAAGAAAGGAAGGGAGGAGGGATGCTCCTGCATCACTGCATGCACAACACTAGGGCAGGAGAGAAGAGACCTGAGCCCAACAAGGTCTCCTCTTGCACCACCAAGAGCTAAAATCCCTGAGCAGAGGCAGTACTGAGAGCAGACAAACGTCCTCCCGCGACCCAAGACTGGCCAACAGCACACACAGTGCTTGGATAAAGGGACGGGTATATTTTGGGCTCACTATGGATGGTTAACACTCCCCAAGCACTCTAAACAAAGCTTGGTTACATAAGGCTGGCGCAGGGGCTTTGCCTTATGACACATGTGCATTCATATAGAATCACAGAATGGTTTGGGTTGGAAAGGACCTTAAGATTATCCAGTTCCAGCCCCCTGCCATGGGCAGAGACACCTCACACTAAACCATATCACCTAAGACTCCGTCCAACCTGGCCTTGAACAGTGCCAGGGATGGAGCATTCACCACCTCTCTGGGCAACCTGTTCCAGGGCCCCACCACCCTCACAGTAAAGAACTTCTTCCTTAAATCTGAGCACCAAACCCAGCATTTTTTAAGTGCTGGTGTGACACCCGTGCAGGCAGGACCTAAACATCCTGAGGCCACCTCCACCACACCATGCTTGGTACCTGGAGGATCCTGCAGCGCGGAGAGTCGCAGGCGATGTCCTCGCAGGGGTGGAACATGCCCAGTGTCACGCAGTTGAGCAGGATCACCAGCATGCTCACCCTCTCGAACCACCTGCACAGCGCCCATCAAGGAAGCAACAACCTGGACGAGCATCCGTGAACAGCCAGCGCTGCATCAGAAGGGTTATTCTGGTCTTTATTCAAGGCACACACCAGCTCCTTGAGGGCAGACTTTGGGTTCGCGTGGAAACCTGCCTGCTGTCTAGATACCTGCACAGCAAACATGGCGTGTTCTCCCCATGCTCACATCAGTGGTTACAGCTAATGTGAAAGCCACTACGGCATGAAAGTTGCATGGCAAGAGTGCTGAGCACTGATGGGATGGATTAAAACATTAAATTAAAAGAACTATGTCAACTTTTAGGAAAAAGAAAGAAAAAACCCCACACCAGACACTTCATTTCCTCTCCTGGCATTTACGGAAAAGCACTCTAACAACATTACAGTTTTCTATTAACCACGTTATAGCTTATCCCAGGAGCGTTTCCCTGAAGTCGCTGCTTGAACTCTTCATTCCCAGTCCAAATTAAGACTGTCAAAACCATTAACTAACTACCGAAAAGCCTTTAAGACTATGAGGACCAGCAGAGCCCATCCTTACCCTGGCTGCTGCCTCTTGGAGCAATTTTAAAGAGCTGAGCTGCTGGGACACACTTTGGATGCTGTTGCTTTTGGGGCAGAATAAAGTGCCCTGCTGCAGCAAATCCTTATGGGGATGGTTCAAACCTGGTACCCAATTTCTGCATCCTTCTAGGGAGCATTTCTTGCCTGTGGCACAGAGATGTCAAACCCAGGAGCTGGTACCATGTGGTGCTGGGGTTGTCTTCCAGCCTAGCACAGAAAACACCCCATCGACTGCCACAACCCACAGGCAGTCGGGGCCACGCTCCCGCCTGGGTGCAGGCAGCAGCTTCCAGGCTCCAGGAAAATAAGCGTGGCTTTTGCCAGACAAGAGCTTTCGCTGCAACGCGGTAGCGGGTGGTGTTTGGGAGCCTGTGCTGTAGCGTTATCAGGCTGGGGAAGAAGAAGGTGAGGATGAATCAGCAGGTGCCACCCTGCCGGGCGCACAGGGCTGAAGCTGCCAGCTCCTGCCACCCATCCTGGGTGAATTCCTGGGAAATCACATGGGGCTGAGTCACGGTTTCATTGTCAGCAATGTGGATGCTTTAATCGGAAGAAATGTTTACAAGATATCGGGATAGGCATTCCAGCCGTCAGGTTGGAATAGTTAGCCCAAATATAGTCCTGTGGGGGCAGGCATGGAGGGCAGCTGGAGGAGGGGGCAGCATCCAGTGGGGATCCACAGGCATTCCCCAGCATAGGGGGCTTGGAAAGCATCCCTCTGCAAAGCCAGCTTCATCCACAGCTCTGCCAGTGAGGCTCTGCAAAGCCCTTCAGAACATAAAGAATAGGTGAAAAAAGCCTTGTAAGATCCCAAACGGTGCCAGAATGAACACGTGTCTGCAAGGGCTCTGCGAGATACTCAGCAGGGAAGGGAGGAGGCTCAGGAGTAGCTTGTTTGATTGGGTCAAAACCTGCAGAGATAGATGGATGCTTCCCCAGACAGGCAAAGCTACGTGCAAAGTCTTTTGTGGTGGTGCAGAAGACCCTGCACTAGGGCTGGGTGTCCTCCACAGGCTTCATCTCAGCTGGGCACAAGACCTGGGTGATGTTTTTGCCACAGTGGGCAGCTGGTTGGTGCTGGCTGGGATCCCGAGCAAGCAGAGGTGAGCACACAACCATGATGTGCATCTGTTTAAAGCCACTTTGATCTCATCTCCTCTCTCTCCAAGACCTAGAGCAGCTCTAACACCCACCCAGGGCAGATGAGTAGATCCAAGCTCACCATAGCCCCAAAGAGCGCAAAGGGCTGAGCCTCTCAATGCCATTAGCACAGTGGCACCAGTGACTAATTGCAAGCAAAGCCTTGAAAGCTCTCTTTTAAAAGAAGGCAGGAGCGCAGGCCCCAGGATGCCACAACCTGCAGAGTGATGTGCGGCCAGGAGGCAGATGTGGGGACCAGCATCAGTTGTGCACCCACCAAAGGGTCCCTGCAGTGCACGCATGGAGCATCAGTCCTTATCTATTCAAACACCCACTGCCCAGAGTCCCAGCACTCCCAGTCCTGTCCCCAGCGAGGCAATGGCAAATGCCCCCCCTCATCCCATTCCATCCCCACAGCTCTGCCTATGCCACCAGCCCAGGTCTGGTCCCTGCCTTCCCACATTCCAGCTCCCCTTGCAGTAACAAACCTCCTGCAGGCGGGAAAACAGCCCGTGGGGAAGGAGAGGGATCCAGAGAGCAGGAGGGGGGTTTATTTGCTGCTGGCAGGTTTATTTTCCCCAGCTTTAACCGCAGACCCACTTATCGGCATATCGCTCCCTCGAGCAAATACATTTCAGTCCAATATAACACATCGCCCTGATTAAATATTCCCGGGACAGGGACCCCAGCAGTGCCGAGGGCGGTATGTTAATGTGCAGCTGATACATCAGAAGGCTGGGGAGGGGGAAGGAGATTTTTTTTTTGCCTTTTTCTTTCCAGCTGAATGAAACTTCAAGCTCTTTCTTCTGCTAATGGGATTTTCAGAGCCACACAAAGTGCTGATGGCTATGGCTTTGTACCGACCCTCCTTTGAGCTGAGAGCCTGACAAAGGGAAACTCTTCAATTAGCAAAAGCAGAAGGTGCTTTATTGAATGCTGCTGGCTGCTGCTGTGTGGGCAGTGAAGGGGCAAAAGGGCCTTTGGGAAGCACTAGACACAGTGGCTGGTCCTCAGCCAGCAGCTAAGGTGAGGAGGTGGAGGCAAAGCTCAGGATGAAGGGCACGCTGAGCTGAGATGAGCTGAGCTGAGCCGAGCTGAGCTGAGCCTACAATCCGCGTTGCATGAGATAAATATTTGCTCAGGCTGAGCAGGCAGGATCCATAGGGCTGATTCTTCAAAGAAAGTAATAAAGGGGTTCACGTGCGCGCAGCAAGTACAGCAGCACACAGCAAGTAATCACTCTGCACACCCCAACCTTGGGTGTCAGTCCCTCCTTTCCAGGGTCACCTGCTCCCTCATTCTTAAAAGTCCACATTTCTACCATCAGGTTCACCAAGACAGACAAAGGGCTCACGGATTCTTTTCAACTTAAAGAAATCTGTTTCTGCTACACAGAAAAATCCAATAACGCTTTTGTTGTAATCAGCCTCTTAAAATTCACAAGATAAAGCACCAAAAAAACCCCAGAAAATACTCAGAAGTCACTTACTTGTTACCAACAGCATCCTTTGCACAGAGCAAGAGCCCTCAGCCCCCTTCCCACCACGAGCCATCCCCGTGCTACCTGCCTGCACTCGGCAGAGCCTGACCTTTCGTAATTAAGAGGCAAGAGCCCCAGATTCAATTAGCCAGTGCTACCCAGCTTAATATAATCGGAAGAGGAAGATATTGCATTACGCTTGCTATGATTTGGTTGCAGAAGTTTAGATCAAATTCACCAGCAAGTGAATTAAATGCAAAGCTGTTGCTCGAGGGCAGCACCAACCTAGAGGACGATGGGCTCGATGCTCGGTCCATCAGCAGCACAGGCTCTCTGTGCTGAGCTAGAGTACACACTGCTCTTTGCATTGGAGATGAGGAGAGCAAGCACCGCTATGCTGCAGCATCACCCGTTCCCAAAAATAATAGTCCCTTCCTTGGAAGAACCAGGTGCCCACACCAATGGGTGTGGAGGGCAGAGTTTGGTGATGCTTTACAGGGACACATGCTCTCCTCCAGAGGATGAATACATATTTCCTCCCTTGGTGCCTTGCTACTTCCAGGTGGCTTTTGCCATTCCCCCTCTCCTCCTTCCCTGCGTCCTTCTCTTTCCTCTCCATCTCCTTCCATGACCCCCTCCTCCAGCTCTCCCAAAGCAGTGGCAGTGCCTCAGCAAAGCAGCAGCTCCAATACAATGTGTTGCTGCCCTGCCACTGCTGGAGATGGGGTGGGACCCCCCAGAATCACAGCCAGTGTGATGGAGAGCTGGGCTTCATGGGCAAGATGGGGATCAGTGCTTGGGCAGCCCTGCAGTAAAACCCAACCACAGAAATGCATCAAACTGCCTGAATCCATCCAGGTAACCCCTTGGCTGTGCTGCCTGTTTTCTGGCCAAAGACAGGTCAGTCAGATCCACAGGCCATGACCAGGTTCCTCATCATCACCCACAGTCATTCCTTTGTGCTGGGTGAAGCCTTGGCTCGCCGGGACAGTGGCTGATATTTGACAAATGAGACCTGGGCATTTTTGTACAAATGTGATGCGAAAATTGGGTTGAAATGACAGCCTTCCCCTGCAGCGTCACCAAGTTCCACCAGCTTAGGAGTGACACTGGGATAAGCTGCAGACGTTAATGAGAGCGGAGTTTTAGGCTTCATTCGTATCATCAATCCCAGAAATAGCCCCTTTGACAGGAGCATAATGGGACTTCCAGGGTCTGGCCTTTTTGGGGGGTGGGGGGGTGGGAGGAGGCAGGGACTGAAATCCTAAAACATTAATTGAGGCCGTTTGCAAGGAAAGTTGAAAGTCCCCAGAATTAATCTGCCTCATGGATGGAAATAGTAACCCCTTCCCAGCCTCTGACTGCACCAGGCCAACACAAAAAGGCTCTTCATGTCAGACCCGGATGAAAGGTTACAGGATTCCCATCATAACCCTGGACATTCAATTGGATTTTGGCTTTTCCTCCCATATTCCATAAACTGGCTCCCACCTTTTGCTTTTAGCATTTGCAGGAAACATTTTCATCCCCTTGGATGTTGCATGCTAGAGGTGTTTGCAGAGCATCTTTACCCAATGAATCCACTTCCCTAGCTTGCAGCTGAGCACTCACAGGGATCTGCCTCTGGTGTGATCCTGACACAATCTCTATCCTATGCATTTGCCCTTCCAGGTGCTTTTCCAAGCTTGGTATCTCCCCTTTCTCCAGGGAATACATCAGTGAGATCAAGCAGGGAAGATGCGGCAGGTTTGCAGCATCGCGGTACCGCACCGGCAGCAAACCTGCTTTTCCTGTTGGAGTGGATAACATACTGCAGGCACAGCAGCCCCAGGCATGCTCATTGCATTGCATGTGAAGGAGCATGCACCTCCTGCCCTGCAATCCACAGGGATTCAGGGCAGGAAAGCCCAACAGCCAGGGCATTCCTGGAAAGCAAAGCTGAGAGACTCCTCCAGTGGGGCTGCAGCAAAGAGGGTTATAGATTCAACTGCTGCTCACAGAGCATTTCATAGGATCATAGAATAGTTAGGGTTGGAAAGGACCTTAAGATTTCCATGAACAATGCCTGGCCCATCCTGGGTCACCATATCTGGGAGCCTGAGAACACACTGCTGGGAGTTAGGGTGACCCACTGAGCCCAGCACATCCCCATCCCCAGGCACTGAGCTAGGAAAAGCCAGGCAGGGAGCATCCCTGCCTCGTCATTGCTCTGCAGGTCTTCAAAACACTTCCCTCACAGCACAGACAGACCCAGGAGATGATTTTAGTTCATGCAGCTTCACAATTAAACCTGAGAAACCAAAACAGGGCAATTATTCATGCCAGTGTTTCTGGAAATGTAATCTCTAATTTTCCCTTGCAGATGTTCCAGGGGATGCACTGACAGCTGCTTCCCTCTGCTCTGCTCCATCCCTGCAGGACTGCAGCTACACGATGGTCCCCAAAGGCCCCATAATGCACGATGCTGACTGTAAAGCCCAAAAGTAGAGGCAAAAGGGGATTTTAGCGAGTAATCGCCTTAATCACGTTATCATTTTTCTCTCAAAGACTTAAAAATTGCACTGTCAGTTGCAGGCAGGAGATGTTCTTCTCTGCCTCGGAACGCAGCCACCTCTTAAAGGGGGATGTAGGATTTGCACAGCAACACAGAACCACCCTGCTGAGCCACCCAGGTGATGAAGAGAAGAACGATGCTGCATTTAGAGGGGATGAAGCCTGATGAAAAAAGACGTTTTGTCACAGAAAAATCCTGACAAGGTTCTTATTTGCCTTACTGTTTCAGAACTGTTTCCCTATAACCTTTCAGATTTGTACTTAAAGGGTTTTTTCCAGCTACCAAAAGGGTTTAAAACCTTATTGCTTAAAGAGAGAAAAAAAATGAAGATAAAAACCTGCAAGCTGAGTGTCTTGCATAATCTCCAAACTTCAGGAGCTGGAGGTTTTAAGGCAAGTCCTGTATATCCCTTGCAATTAACTCCCGAGATGGGAGGGCTCGGCCAGCCCAATCATGGGACCAGTGTCTGCAAGGATGGGTGCTTTAAAAAGTAAAATGATATAGAATGTCAAGCAAGAGCACTTTAGGCTGGATTTATTCTGGCTTCTCATCCCTGTCCTTTGCTCCTCATCACACCTGTCTCAGCATCACAGAACAGAGAGCACGAAACCAGCCGAGAAACGGACTCGCACAAAGGGCAGGAGGGTGCATGGCCCCTGGTGAGAAGGATGAGCCTGGGCTGAAGCCCCATGGTGCTGGGGCTCACCAGCTATTTCACTAGCTGATGACAAACACCAGGAACATGACCCTTATTGCCCAGTGTCACCAAAGAATAGAGGAGAAGCAGGTGAAGCCTCACTCACCCAGATCGAGCCAAACGGAAGCTCCAGCTTCCCCCAGCCTCCATCTCCCGCTGATTTAGCACCTTCTGCTGACACTTGGGGGGCTCAGGGATGGGCTTTCCTACCATTTGCTCACCAAAGCAGGGCTGCGGAGGCTGGAGCATGCCCTGCCACACACGTGCCTGTCCCTGTCCTCCTCCTAGACCCAGCTCGCAGCTCAGCCTCCACATCAGCCATCATCTTCCATGATGGAGCATCTGGGATGTGCTCCCCCCCTGCAGCTCACATACGGCATTAATGAAGATCTTGAGTAGTAAAATCCTTCCCAACGGACTCCTTCCCTGCAGGAGAGACCCAGGGTTACCAGTTAATGCACAACAAATACGCCAAAGCCGCTACTGGTGCTCGATAATGTATTTAAGACCTTTTCTCCCACCATGCCTTATCAAGTGCAGAGTGGACAGACACTAAAGCCCTAAACATATATATTTTTAAACTTTCCCACTGTAAACTGTCCCTTAATAGCTCCTGCCCTTAAAGTTCAGGGGGGCAGAAGAGTGGCTGCTCACCAGGACACATTCACAACACCCAGGGGTCCCACCCCATCATGATGCACAGTCCCAGCCATGGTTCAGGATGTAGGAAAACCCATGGAAACCCAGGTAAATGCTGCAACACAGGCAGAGGCATCTTCCCCTCATACTCATGCACAAAGGCACCTCATGCAGAGTTGCCAGAGGCTCTCTCTCACTAAGATACTCGGGATATTTGAGATACGATAAAGTTTCTACCATCCCTGATTCTGTTTGCTGCATTACTTGAGACAAAAACCGTTATGCAAGGTTTCCTAAACAAGTTGCAGCGAAATCTTTGTAACATCCTACACCGACACATAGTTGGGATATGTCAAGTATTTGTCTTATTTTGTTCCTCCTTTGTCCTTTTTTTAGTCTCCTACTTTTTCCCCCTTGGAAGTACGCTGGTTCCCATGGAAACAGTGATGTTATGGGTATGGACAGAGCTTCAGTGACGTCCACAAGTTCAGTATAAAAGCGGATTTATGTAACAGTTGGTGAAATGAAGGAATTGAGGAGGTGATGGATCTTCATGACCACACATGTGGCATCAGGGCTGCTGTGCCAGCAATGCTGCACTGGGCAGGTGGGTTCACACCAAAGCAAGAAGGAAGAGGGCAGAGATGAGAGCCCAGACACATGGGATAGTGGATGAAGGTAAAACTTACCGTAAACATGCATATCTATAAACATCCTAAACATACATATCTATGTTTTTATATTCATATATTTCCTTGGAAAGCATCTCTCACCCTTCAGTGCAGATGGGGGAGCAGGGTATGAGCCAGGTCCTTGCTGTCGCTCCAGCCCCAGAAGCTGGCCAGGATGAAGGCCATGGAGCCACAAACCCCCTCCAGCACTGGCAGGCAGTGCTTGCCTCTGTAGCCAGGGAAGGAGATCCCCTCTGAGCCAGGCTACCCCTAACAGGGAAGGGGAGCATCGCCAGGAAGCTCCTGCAGGCTTCAAAGCCTGAGCAACAGTCACATTTCCTCTTTTTTGCCAGCCTGTGGTTTTAAATCCCTTCCTAGGGCAGTGCACATATGGAGGGGATGTCTCTCCTCCTCCTCCTCCTCCACTGGTCCCTAAGGAGGAAGCTTAAACACCTTCCAAAATGAGACATTACTATACCCAGAGATGCCACATCAAACCCCCCTTCTCCTCACAGAGATTTGGCTGGCAGGCACCATACCATCCAGAGCCAAACCCCCCCAAAAATCAATGCATTAATAAGCCAGGGAAGCGACAAGCTGATTACAGCCCTGTCCCATCCCGGGGATGTGCTGGTGAGAACAAGCCTGTGCTAATTGTCCTGGCAGCTTCTCTGCTTCTCTTACAATCCCCAACACACTCTGGGAAGCCTCAACAGCCTCTCTGTCCCCATCACTGCCAGATTAACCCCCCCTTGGCTAGGGAAACCCTGCACCAATCCCTGCAGAGCAAGAATATTCCCCGTGGAGCTGAACTATTCCCTGACAACATCAGCAGGCCACCCAGTGCGGGCTCTCTGCATCCTCCTGCATTCCCCTCACTGGAGACCACGCTTCCCATCCCCTCAAGCACCCTGAATTCAAACCCAGCTCCAGCCTACTAAATATACACAAGGCAAGTGACTGAAGGATTCATCTGTGTCAGGGAATGTCAGCAGCTGCAGTGAGGAGCGCAGAATGGGCAGCTCTGCAGGATCAACAGCAGCCACCGATCAGCTCAGTGCTTCCCTAATCGCCCAAGCAAGCAGGCAGCAGGATGGCACCGAGATGTGGTAACCAAGTGAGGACCACACAACCCAGTGAGCACAAACAGAGGTGGCAATTGCAGCCCATCCTTGTGTTCACTGCGATCCCAGCTGCAGCGGGAGCTCGGGCAGAGAGAGGGAATTCCCTCTGCTGACTGAGAGCCAGGGGAAACCTCAGAGAGAAGAGCTGTTAGTGAGGAGCTGGGATGCAAGCGAGCTAAACACATCGGCTGCATCTCCATCTAAATTGCATGTCCCATATCTGTGCCTGTGCCAACCCCCCAGCCCATTCCAGTCCATCTGCACATACTCAGGCCAGAGATACTTATGGGGGGGATTTGAGAGACAGGGAAATCGGGATGTGGGGCAGAAGGGATGCACCAGAGCAAACCCTCCCACAGCAGCAGAACACCCCCTGCATCTCCTGCATCCCCTGCAGCATGGCAAAGCCCTCAGCCAAGACACTCCACAGCCACCAGACCTACAGAGTCATTACCAAGCCCTTCAGAAAGGTGAGCAGGCACGAGGCATTTCAAAACCCCTTCCACCAAGCATGGAAACACATCCACCACAGCAAGACAAACACCTTCCAGGGCCTGAGAGAAGCTCAGACTCTGGAGTTTGTCCATTTTGGCTACAAATAGGCAGCCTGGGGCTCAGCAGAGGAAAAGGGGAGAGATGGGGCAGATGCAGGTGAGCCCTGTCTGCGCGGCTCCAGGATGAACCGAAAGCACCCAGCTCGCAGCGCATCTGCAGCATCTGGATCCCTCTCGTCCTCAGCCAAGTGTTTTAACTGCCGAAGGGAATGAGCTCAAAGCCCCTGAGGAAACCTGGCCAAGACTCACAACAAACTCAGAGGACAATCCTAGCATCATTTTAACCCTATGGACCAAGATAGGGCAGAAGGGCTGGAGGAACCCATGCCCCACACTTGTCCCTTCCACTCCACTGCTGCCCTCACCTGAGGACACCAACCAGGGGGTATCCCAGGAGCTTCTCAGGTTTTCCTTAGGCAATGCTGGGAATAAATTGCCGTGCAAAGCTTTCCCGAAAAAACACAGCTTTGGGGTGATTCAAACTGCCCACAAATATTTGTGTGTGTTTTCTTACATGGCTTCAAGTTGGGGGGGGTGGAATTAAATAATTAAAGAAATCATGTTTTCAAAGTCCAAATATGATGTTCATTTTCCAACTGGCCTGTTTCAATGTTTCACT
The DNA here is from genome assembly GCA_009867235.2 of Psittacus erithacus. Lineage (NCBI taxonomy): Eukaryota > Metazoa > Chordata > Aves > Psittaciformes > Psittacidae > Psittacus > Psittacus erithacus. The sequence continues at coordinate 108,158 of WYDI02026097.1, forward strand.
TGGAAACAGAGCCAACGTTTCATTTCTAAAAAAACATAAATCAGCGCAAAACACAGTGTTTTGTTGCAGGTTAAGTACTTAATTAGGCAGAAACCATCTTACACGCTTCAGATTTTGCAATCTATGATTCAAAACCACAAAAGCAATGTTTTTCAGTGTAAGCGCCGCAGAGCTTTCACAATGGGGACAAGCGTTAAGGTCATTTTGCAGGTGGAGAAACAGAGGTCGAAGCCATGCTCGCCCTCAACCTGCTGCCTTTTCCCCTGTATGGAAGAGGTTGCTCCTGCTCATGACACACAGGGAAGAAGCAGCCGGTTTATGACTGTATCAGGAGGTGCTTGAGGAGCCCATCTGCAGGAGACGCTCAAGCCATAAGCTGGTGCTCCTGACTCAGTTCTTGAGGCGCCTACAAGTAACTTTTGTCTGCATGAACTGAAGCATCTTGACACCACGTCAGAACACCACCGTGACTAAAAGCCATCACGAGCGCTGGGTTGATGTGGAATGACTGGGTGCAGCAAGCTGTGGTCCCCAGGGCTAAGCCATCATGGGAGGGGGAGCTGGAGCACTGAGGACCCCAGTTTGCTTCCCAGTGCCTGGTCATGTGCTTGGTCTCATTGCCCCCTGCATGCAAATCCATGGTTGGGAACTCATGAATTAGCATCTCAGTGGCAGAAGGAAGAAGAGGCAAGAAGATAGGATTGGGATGGTGCTTGGTATGCCATACTGTGCAGCTGAGCTCCACCATGGCATTTGCATAGACATGGTAGGAGATGCCACCGCAAAACAGCTCCCAGCCTCACATGTCCATACAGCTGCAGCCCAATCCAAAACAGGGCAAGACTAGCTTAAAAGCAGGATCCACTCCATATGCTCAAGCCCAGACCCTGGGCTGAGCTCACATGTGTTGTCCTATACTTGCCATATCCTGCTGCCTACTGCTACTGCCAAAAAAGCCCCAAAAGCAGATATGGGGGGTAGATGTTCAACCCCAAAAAGCAAGCAGGGGTTTGTGTGATGGAGGTTGGATAAAATAACTCAAGGCCCAGGAAAGACCACAGAAAAAGGGCTTTTTTTGTAAAGGTTATGGTGCATCTGACAGAATCTGCTTGCAGGGATGACACAGCCCCCCCCAGTTTCCCTTCCCAATGTGACTACAAGAGGAGGTGGCAGTGAGGACAGCGGTGCTACCTGCATCCCACGCTGCCAGCCATGGAGAAGGGGCTAGAGCCAGCCAGGTCTGTACTCATTTTTCCCACTTCTGTAACACCCTCCTGCCCCTGGGCATCCAGGTTGCTGCTTGAGGCAGCTCAGCCTTGTGCTCTCCATGATCCCAGCATTCCCAGGGGAAACAGGTCATTTCCGCCTCCCCTCCAGGCAAGGAAAGGAAGGAGAGGGAGGCTTGGCTGGCAGCAAAGGCAGCTGCCCACCTACCCAACAGGCAGCGCGGAGGCTCTGAGCTTCCCGGGGGCTTGGGGCATCGCACAGGTTCGGTGCTTTCAGCAGCAGTGACAGCGCGTTGACATCTCCCTGCAGAGATGGGAAGTGAGGGCGGACAGGGGGTGTGCACTGGGCTGGCTGCCTGGTGGTGACAGGGAAGGGGAGAGGAGGGGACACAGCACCACTGCATGGAGCAGGTATTAACCAGGAACAGTCAGCCTGCTCCCAGCGTGTGCAGATCCTCCTGGGGATCCCAAAGCGCAGTTAACCCAGCAAGGGAGCTGCTCTTCCCAAGGGTAACAGAATCACAGACTGGTTAGGGCTGGAAAGGACCTTAAGATCATCCAGCTCCAGCCCCCTGCCATGGGCAGGGACACCTCACACTAAACCATGTCACCCAAAGCTCTGTCCAACCTGGCCTTGAGCACTGCCAGGGATGGAGCATTCACCACTTCTCCGGGCAACCCATTCCAGTGCCTCACCACCCTCACAGTAAAGAACTTCCTCCTTATATCTAACCTGAACGTTCCCTGTTTCAGTTTAAACCCATTACATAGACAAGCTTATCAGGGGTATATTCAAGCACATGGGGCAGCACCCATGGAGCTGAGGGGTGCAGAAGATCCACAGGGGCAACCACCCTGGTGCTGCCACCGGCTAGCATTACCAGCAGGGATCCAAAGAGCACCCTCTGCCCAGCATGACTCAAGTAAGAGTCTATTAGACACAAATCACCCATTTAATTAGCATCAGGCTTCATCAGCAGCTGACAAAAGCCAGGAAGCTCAGAGAGTGGGTAGCACATCATCATCTGACTGTGACCCACGCAGCTCCTCCTGCCCTGGCAGTACCTCCAGCGTGATGCGACCAGAGCCAAACCTCAATGAAGGAAGAGCAGGAACAGAGCCACTGCCATCTTCTAGTGCCCATCACCAGTGTCATAACCTGGAGTTTAAAATGGATTTGTTCCATTCATTCATTCCTGCAGAATAAGCCCCAGAAGGCACTAAGCCCCAACTGCCCTGGGAGCTGCTTGGTATTGGAGGGAAACCAGGCAGCCACAGCCACCACTTCCAGATCTCATCTTTGCTAGGAATGAGGTTGGTTTGAGCCTATTTGGGTGGAAATTGTCACTCTGGGGTCCTGCTGCAAGCCCTGCCAAGAGACCACTCACCATCAGCAACCCCCAGGCTAGGACAGAGGTGGAAAACACTCAAGCACCTTCTCTTGGTAAGCAGCTCTCCCTCCTTTCCTCTCCAAACCTTTACTAGATCAAACCTGGACCCAGGCACAAGGTGAGCCCTGCTCCCATGGCCAGATCCATCCCCACACACCGCTCTGTCCAGGCACAGCCCCAGCCTGCTCTGGAAAATCCAGGGCATTTGACCATTTCAGGAGCTTTAAACCAAATGATTCCTAAAGTTTTTGATCCCAAAGGCTTAATGAAAAATGCACTGAAACTGCCCAGGTTCTCAATCTCATGCACATCACCCACATTGAGTTTGGTTTTGGAAAAGCAACAAGGACAACCTTTGGCAACCCAAAACCCCTGGAGCTGCTAGCTCCAAGCCCATCCAATCACATCCCCACTGGGAACCCGTATCCAGCACCTCGTACCGCATACACCTCCCATCCCAGCACACAATCACCTGTTCAAGGTGCAAAACTCAGCTCCAACCACCCACAAGGCTTACCAGGCAGGAGAGAGGACACAATACAGAGCCAGCCCTTTGGTTTGGCACCGCAGAAACACGACGGTCACTCCTAAGATCCAGGTCTGGACTCAAACCTCAGCTTTTTCTTATTTTAGTTTAGTTTTTTGCTCCCCTCCCTGGATGTGACTCATCCTGAGGCGGCATCTCCAGCCAGCGTGCTGCTCCTGATGAGCTGCTATTGATTTACTCCATGTGCAGACAGGCCTATTGGGGAATAAGGGCGCCTTATTCCTGCTCCAGGATCCCCGTGTCTCCACACATGGAGTTAATCGAGAAAGAGCTCCATGTGTAAGCAAGCACCTAAAGAAGGCACACAGCCCCTGGCACCTTCCACATCCCCACCCCAGGGCCTGGGTGATGCTCAGTGGGTGCTAAAGGAGTGGTGGGGTTGGGGTGATGGCCTTGGGGCAGCACCCTGCTTTCCCAGCCTGGACATAAACATGGGCCCCCCCAAAGCCTTTCAAAAGGCAGCTCCTCCCAGCCAGCCCCACGCTATGGCAGTAAGGCTGTAATGGGAGCAAAGCGGGCTTTAAAAATTAATGTGGAACAAAAGAACTTCCACAAAATAAAAATTGCAGTTTCTTTTCCATTAATAACATATTACAAGCCTCCATAAAGAGGCTGCAGGCTCCAGCTCTTGCCCTTTGCTGTACTGTCTCCCTCTCCGTCACTGCTCCCTCTGCACTTTCCACTTCTGCTATCAGTGCTCTGAAATGGCTGAGAAAGCTCAAAGTTCCCCACCGCTGGTAACCCTGATCCCGTGTGATTCATCATCTGCCCTCTAATGCAGAATGGATGTTCTAATTCTAACTAATAAAGTGAAAAGCAAGAAAGAAGATGAAAATAAAGCCATCAGGCACGGGACTGAGCTGTGTTTGTCTTCTTCCTAATTCCATTACTGCTTTGAAACGAGCTCTAGATATTACTGTTCCCTCATTAACAGCTGCTCCAGTTTCCCTTCAAACCCCGGAGACTGGACCCTAATGAATCTTGCAGCTTGAAGAAGGGGGGTTTTAACCACAACAGCAGCATCACGGGCAGAAACTCGGATTAGAGCATCTCATGGAGCTAATATTTATCTTGAGGAGACAAGATATTCTGGCCGAGGAGAGGAGGCGCAGAAGCGCGCGCACGCACGGAGCCGAGCGGGACATGGATGCTTTCAAGCACTCACAATCCATTTACACCTCATAAAATTCTCATGGCTTTTGCCTGGAACAAGTGCAGTGACCGCTCTAACCCTGATTAAAAATGCCAGAATATTCTGCAGCAGCCGGCGGGAGCACCAGGTCCGGGTGCTCCATGGGTCCAGCACACTACAGGAGCACTTGATGTTCAGGAGGGAAGCACTCACTTAGAACCAGGGGGGTCAAATGCCTCATTTTATGGTATAGGAGATTTTGGGCTGATTTTGGACTCCTTCAACACTGCAAGGTGTAACCAAATCAGGTTCTTCAGGGCTCTGTCCTTCCTTATGTCCCTGTACAGGGCAGTGCTCTCGGATGTCCCCACTCTTCTCGCTGAGTGCTGAGCTAAGGAAAAACAGCTCTGGGGCTTCTTAATGAGTATTTTCAAGCCCAGGGAAACCTGCCCAGCACCAAGCCCCTTCCCTCAGCTCAGCACTATGAGTGGAAACATCCCATGGGTATTGCCCTCATCATAGAGCCTGGGGCATCGCCGCAGGCAGGGGCTGTGAGATTTCCCTGCCTGCATCCCTGCCACCAATAAGGGGACAGGGATGAGCTCAGCACTTCATTACCCCACATGCACCCAGTGCTGAGGTGCTGGGGACTCCCATCACCCCCCCAAGCCATTGCCAGCCCTGTGCCTGCTCCGACACTCCTGCCTTTGGCTGCAAACAGTTGCTCTGTCCGTGCTTGAATGCTCCAGGGACAATGAGCACAGCCAGCAAATACATTAGCGAGAGCGAAGCAGCTGGGGGGAAGGAGATCAGCCCTGCGCATCTTGCCAGGCTGCTTTCCTCCTGCCTTCCCTCTCGGCAACTGTAAATAAGGAGGACTGAGCAGGATTAGAGGTTACTGTCCCGATTCAAGGGTACTTCTGCATGTCCTAATTCATTTTCCCCTGATCTGGCCTTTCCCATCCCATCTGTGCTGCAGCCAAGATTCCTGCTGCCCTGAGTGCCAGCAGGCCAGGAGATGCATTTTGAAAACCCCTGGGAGGTGACATCCCTAAATGACAAGAGAGCAAAAAAGGATGGGTTTCCCATGAAAGGAGGGAGCACCAAGAGGTCCAGGCTGCTCATTCACTCACCTCCACCAGGATGGGTCCCACTTCCCAGCAATGCCCATGCTCCTGCAGCATAAAGGATCATGCCACTGACTGATCAAAATGGGAAGAGAGGAAAAGAACAGGCACGGGGCCACCAGGCAGGAGGCTGAAAACAAAACACAAAAGCTTGGGGTGCCTTTTCCCCACCAGTGCTGGCAAACATTGACCGAGCACACTGCCTGCACCAGGGGTGTCCAGGACTCTGCCAGTGCTTGTGGACCAGGCAGGGTGCTGCATACTGCTGGCACGGCAGTGACCAAAGGAGCCAGATCCATGCTTCACCCCTACCCTGCCACCCCCTGAGCTCCATGCCAAAGCAATGCACGCTTGAGATGGAGGAGTCTTGGGAGCATCTTCCAGCACTGGACGCACTAAGCCCATCTGTCCTTTTCAGAGAGAGGTGATTTTGGAGGAGTACAAGCCAGGCATAAACCCAGATAATGCAAAGAAGATGCAAGTGCCAGGCTTGGGACCAGCCTTTGGTCCCAGGAAACATTTACTGCAATTCTCACTCATCCCATTGCACAGACAGATCCTGGTCACAAAGGAGGGGTTGGTGTTGTATCATGTAACTAATATTACCAATTGTTCTTGACAAAGAGATGAGCACAAGTGACCTCAGGCCTGTTCAAGAAGGCAAAACACAAAGAAAGGTATTTTGCCCCCTCCTCACATTGCCACCCTGCTGGCATCTCCCCATGGATCCCCAACTTCCCCTGCAGCGCAGGCTGCAGGGCTCAGAGAAGCAGATTCCAGCCTGAGCAGGCAATTTGGAAGCAGTTCCCACCTCCTGGTGCGACCCACCAGCCCCCATTTGTCCCCAGGTCCAACTTTCTCAGCTCTAAGATCCCAGCTAAGCCCACTTAATTGAAAGCTCAACTCCTGCAAGCATTTCACTGCTTACTCCTGGTGAGATTGACCCTGGAGACCCAGCAGAGTGCTCAGCTGAGCGAGAGATAACGCTTTCCTTTCAAGGGATTTGGGGTTATATTTGGGCAGCAGGAGGAGGAGGAACAGAGCAGCACCCTCAGCCTCACCACTCTGAGGTAGCCCATGCGCTGCCAAAACCATCCCAGCACAAATTCCCCATCCAAGGAGCTCAGGTTCATGCAGGTGCTTCGCTTATCTCATTTCCCCCTTTCCTTTCACCACCTACACTATTTATTCCTAAATAGATTTCAGAGGTTGGGGAGTGATAACGGGGCTGAAAAGCCTGGGTCTGCTTTTGCTTTCCAGACCTAGATGGATCCAGGCCTCCAGCACTACTGAGGGCACTGAACCCACTCAGCTAAAACAAAGCTGCCCCAAACTCTTTGTTCTCTTAAACTCAAAGAAATTCAGATTATTTCCCTCTCATTCACTTCATCATTCCCTAGACCTTAGCAAGGCTCATGGTGGCAACGCCAAATTAAAGGAAGGATGCTCCCTCTCCAGACCCAGGCCACCTTTGCAGACCTCTGAAGCCAGACTTGTTCCAGGTTCTACCCCAGAGACCTGACCAGCGGACTATTAAAATCAGGTCATTTATTTAGGTGCTTAGATCTGGACTTCAAATGGCTAAAATTAGCTGGGAAAGTTGCACTTTTCTGCCTTTCTCATCCCATGCCTCAGTTTCTAAAACCAGGGAAAGAGAAGAACAATTACTTCTGTCCAACCCTTTTGAAAGCACTTGGAGATCTTCAGATGACAGCGCGATTTGGTACAGACGTATTCATTACTCTTCCCCTCCATGGAGCAGCGTTAAATCTTTCTCCATATAAAGTCATTTTCTAAATTAGGTAAAGACGGTGAGTTTTGCACTGAGCACATGTGGATATTTTTATAAAGATGTTTAAAACTTCTCATCTGACTTTTCCTTGCCTTGAAGGACAATGTACCGAATTAAACCTTCCTGTGACCCCGTTCCATTTTGCCCTTGAGGACTGCTCAGGAAGACTCTGCCAAAAAGTAGCGTTAGTGAGTTTGCTTCATAGCAGACAACAGATGCCAAAGTTTGGGTTCATGTGCTGCTTGGGTTTAGTGGGAAGAGAGGCGCCAGGGATGCTCTGGGACAGCCCCCGAAGGGTTTATTTAACGCATCGCTTTCACTATCTAGAACCAGACAGGTGAGTCCACATGAACCCCGCAGGAACCGCTGCCACAGATGGAGCCTCCAGCTCACCCCTAACTCCCATCCCTACCTCGCTTTGCTCGGTCACAGATGATGCCAGAGCACCACGTGCCTGCCAGCTCCGCTCCCCAAAACGTGTACCAGGCAGAACCATCCATGGCGGGTACCAGGCTGCTCCCAGGCAGACAGGAGGATGCTCTCCTCCACCAAGGCAGGCAGGACACATAACTGGGTGCCCCACACCTGCCGTGGGTACACGGACAGGCAACCCAGAATGCCACCATGAGGTTAAACCTGAAAGAACTCTCCTAAAGAGGGGAGAGATAAGGGGGTTACATTGCCAGTAGCTATGGAACTAGATTATATGGGATAACATAGATGAGATGGGATAGATCAGCCCTTTCCCTCCAGCCCTCCACTGGGAAACGTATTCCCTGTGGGGCCCCTGGGATGGTGGCACACTACTCCCACCCTGCCCCAGCTCCAAGGAGCGGGTGCAGAGGAAGCGCAGCCCCCAGCACAGTTCTGCATCAGGGAGATAAGGCACAATTGAGAATGAGGTGAAGAGCTAAAAGCCAGGAGGAGAGAAATGAGAAGGGGAAGGTGGCTTTGGGCCCATTGAGTGCCAGCTCCAAGCAGGGAAATATCTGCCATCACCCACCAGCCTCAGTGGTGGCTGCAGAGCCACAATCTGAAGATGGCTGGATCCTGAGCCCAGACAGCAAACACAGGAAAGGTCACCCCTGCTCAGGCCCAGCAGCCCGAGCGGAGCTGCCTCTGAGTCAACAGGGACAAGGTTTGAGCCAAACCAAAATAGGACATCGAGGGCACAAAACGTGCCTGCGCAGGGGTTTGAGGAGGTTTGTGTCTCAGCTGCAAGAAGAGGTCACAGGGGATGCTCTGTCACCAAACAGCTCTGGGCCTTAGGATGGCAAACCAGCCCCTTTGGCTCTCCCCGTGCAAAGCTGCTGTGCCAGGAACACATTCAGCAAAGCCCAGCTCCTAAGAGCTGGACATGGGGAGCATCCTCCTCCCACCCTGCAACCCCTGTCCTAGGGAGTGAGAGGAGCCAGGAACACTGCAGAACTGCTCCCGCCCCGGGTGGCTTTGAAGGGGCTCTGGGTGCTGAACCCCACTCTGCCTCCCTCAGCTCCCCCCTGCAGCACCCAATGGGCACTGTACAGTTTTCAGGGTTTCCCACAGCATCCCTGCTCCCTCTGGGAACAGGGATGATCCCTATAGACACAAAACAGAACCCAACACACCAGGAGGAAGGGACCCGCAGAGCCCCGAGGGACACGGCACAGGGACATCAGGGATGGAGGATGGCCAGCACTAGCCCTGGCACCCGAACACCAAAGGAAAAGCTTTTTATCCTCTGAAAAAGCTTCCCAAGCTTAAAGTTCTGTTATTTTTAACCTCATTGCTGCATTATAAATACCCACCGGGTCCAGCGCTGCTCTCCCAAGCCAGCTACTGCAGGTTCTGCTCCAGCTGGGGCAAACTTTGTGGCTTTACTTCTCTGAGAGCTGCTCTGAAACCTTGGAGAGGAGCCAGAGAAAGGCCTGACCCGCAGGGAGAGGCCGAGGGAACCAGAGCTGCTCCGTGGGGATGCGGGGTCAGGAGGCACAGGGACTGTCCCTAGCTGGAGAGGAAGGGATCTCTGGGAATCAGCCACATGTGGGTGGGAGAGTGGGTCCAGCGGGGGGATGTTTCCCAGGAAAGTCGGGCTTCTCCCATGGAAAGCATCCCCAAAATATTCCAGTGCATTTCTGTGCACATCTTGGTCCTCCTCACCCAGATTTGCCATTATTTCAGGTCCTAGGCTGCCGGGAGCCCAGCTCCCCTGGGATAAAGCCAACACACAGACAGGGCAGCAGGGCTCCATGTCACCATCACAGCCCCAGGCAGAGCTCCTGGGGGGCAATATGGTACAGAGGAATACCCATGGGCTCAAACCAGACCGGTGAGCAGAGACGATGGGGTAAGCATGAGGGATGCTCACACCCGGGGGCAGTCAAACCCATGCCAGGGGACATGCTAAGGGGACAGCATCTTCCCCAGCACCTACAGCATGTTTGCAGTAGCCTCTGCCAGTGCCCAGTAGGGATGGGTAAGGTCTGCTTAGCCCTTTGCCACAGCCCCTGCCCCCTCCAGCACCCATAGATGGGGCAAACAGAGCCCCAGAGCAGGGGTCCCAGCTCCCAGTGCCATTTTCCTATCCCCTATCTGCGCAGCAAAGGTCACTGCAGCATCCTGAGCAATTGTTCTCACAGTCTGCAAGAATGAGATTAAAACCTCTCTGTTTGGTGGATGTGAGCAGCAGAGGAATAAAAAGAACCCCAAGAAGAGCTTTTATTCCAGCTGCTCTGAGGCATGAAGCCAGCCCAGCTCCACAGGGCTCCCAGCACAGTCCCCACAGCGCTGTGGCTGCAATCCTCCTGGTCCAGGGGGTCCCCACACAAGCAGGCTGAGGGAGAAGCAGGCTGTTTGCCGCCGGGAGCCTTTTCCTAGTGGAAGGTTCCCCAAAGCGCCAGGAATTCGGGCCCCGAGCCGTTTACTTTGTGTATTTCTGCAGATTTCACTTGTGGTTCAATGGAATTCAGGCGCGATGAGAGCTGCTGCCACTCACACACCAGAGCCCAGCATGGCAGCACCAGGACCCGCTGCCGGGACAGCAAGAAAAGGCACCTGCCCTAAAACACACACAGGGAGAGACAAAGGCTCTGCACTGCCCTTCCCGCATGGAGGTGATGGCCAAGGCCGGGAGCTGCCTAGGGAAAGATAAGGAAGGCAGGATCCCATCACCCAGCCACGAGAGACATCTCCCAGCGCCATCCCAGCAGAGGAAAAACATCTATTCCCTTTACACTCTTCCTTGTAACAGGAAGATTTGGCTCAGGAAAGGTGCTGTTGAACAACCACCTCCCATCCCATCTACCCCATCCCATCCTATCTACCCCATCCCATCTATCGCATCCTTCTCCGGCTTTTCCACCACCAGCACAGCCCTCAGACCAGCCAGCCCTGCACGCCTTTGATTCACTGGCTATAAAAGATGAATGGGAACAAACTGGAAGAAAGAAGCCAAATCTCAATGGCTCATTAGCTGGTCCTGGGACAAGGCTGTGTGCAAGGAGAGAATGCCCCATGCCAGGGCTTGGCAAGCAGCGTGCCTGTTTCAGTCCCAGCTTGCAGCTTTACATTCCATGTTCCCTGGCCTGGGGATGCTTTTAGGGGGGACAGGACAGCTTGTGCTTCCCACAGAACAGAGGAAGCTACTCTCCTCTATGGAAACCTGTGCTCTCAGCAGGTAGTTTTAAGGATGGATCCCAGCCTGAAAACTGGGGTGCAGCATCCTCTGGGGTTGTTGCATCTGCTGCAACACCACACTCAGACCTGCAATGGGGACTCTGCCCTCCAATGCGGACTCTGCCCTGCAATGCAGCCTGAGGTTGGTTCCAGATCCCCTGCACTGCAGAACCCTTGTACCCAAGCAGGACCGAGTGGAACAGAGCAGCAGATGGCCTTGGTCTTGCTCTGGAAGGCTCACGACCAAATTGATACCCCAGGTAATGGAAAGGATGGGCCTGAACCCAAGTCCAGGAGAATACAGAGAGAGCCTGGTCCAGTTTGCACCCTAACACAGCGGAGTTGGACTAAGCAGCACGTTTACAGAGAGCTTGCTCTAGAGAAGAGCGGTTCCGACCATGCCAGCATCCCCAGCTGGGAAGAACTGAACAGCCCAGCCAGTGCGCTCCATCCCCACTGCCTGCTCTCTCCCTGCTTCTCACAGGATGCTCTGGGCTACGGGAACAGCAGTGGTGAGAAAAATCAGGGATCGGCTGCAGAAAACAAACCCTGAATTCAAAACCCCCACAGCTGCTCATGGCAAAGCCCCGGTTCTCAGAGCTGCGTCTCACCCCGGCGGGGGTCAGCAGCCCCAGAGCGAGCTACGTGCCCAAATCAAAGGCAGGAGCAATCAGAGCAATCCAAACAACACACGCAAAAGGGCTATTTGCAAATAAACAGAGCAAGGCAGAGCTCACCAGCGGAAGCGGCAGGGGAAGGAATGCTCTCCAGTTTAGGAAGGTTTGGATCTGCTGGTGGGCAGTGCGAGGAAGGAATGCGGTGACGTCCATCCAGCTAATAAGTTAGTGAGGTGAATTAGCCGCAGGGCTCTCCATTCCAGTGAGGATGCAGTCCTATGTGAATGGGACCCCGATGAGAGCCAGGAACCCCATTGAGGTATCAGCAGTGATGACTTTGGGCAGTTTTCACCCTGGCAATGGAGTGGAGGGACAATGGAGGTGGGGGATATCATGCCAGGAGATGTGCTGAGTGCCAGGGGCCACACGTGTTCTCATGATGGGTGACAGATGAGGGCATGGCTCATTTGAGTCAAGGTGCCAGAGCAGGGACTGGCTAGTGTGGGCAGAGCACCTTGCCACTCTTCTGCCACGTTTGTGGCCATATGGGCTGTCCCCCTGTCTGGCTCAGCTCTCCAGAAGTTGGGGCCATCCCTATCAATGACACTTCCATAGGCACTGAGTGTCCTCCAAAACCCAAAAGCCTTGCTTTTCGTGCTCTCTCAAAGCAAAGACACCCCACACAGGAATGAATAACAGCCCAAAACCCTGTGGCCACACAAGCAGGATCACTGTGCTCCACACGCGATGTAACACCATGGTCCCACACCTAAACCGTGCAGGGGAAACCTCAAGCATGCGCTGAGCGATGCAGGGCGCGCACCCACAGCCAGGACTCCTTCCCGTGCCCCGCTCCCAGCCCTGCTCCAACCCCATCGGGTTTCTTTCCCTTTTTAACTATCCATCGCTCCCAGGGAGCAGTTTCCTGGGCAGTGACGTGACCCTGCTCCCCCGAGAGCCAGGGCTGTCCCTGGGATTCATTCTCAGGGTTGTAAAACCCTGCAGCCATCCCTGGGCTGGGTTTTCCCTCCATGGGGCCATGCTGGGAACACAGTGGCACAGGGCAAAGGGCAGGAGCTGCCCCTGCTGGGTCCAGCATCCCCACGAGCCTTTCACCCCAGCAGTGATGGAGAGGAAGAGGAAGGCGACAGCAAATAACCCACACCCTCCTTTACAGCAGCAAAGGGAAATACGACCACGGATGCTGGCAGCAGGAGGGTTCCAAAGCCATGCAGAAGGCAGAACAAGGATGCATGGGGACAAGCTGAAAAGCTCCCGGCGAGGATGCAAAGCACACGCAACACCTTTGCCCTGTCAATACTAAAACCCAGAGCAGTGCCCTGGGCTGGTCAGCTCTACAGCCCATGAGCCCACCCCTGGTTATTATTAGAAACAAGACATTCAAATCCAAACACAAAGTGGTGGCTCCGTGCTCAGGGACACGCTGGGGTGGCCCACATGGGGATGCGCCAGGACTGAGGTGCATCCAGCTCTGAACAGCACCTTCAGACAACCACAAAGGGCCCCAGCCCACAGCAAAACCCAAGTGGGGACCAGGGGAAGGCAATTGCAGAGGAGTCCATCCTGCTGTCAACGGGGTCTGGCTATGTGTATGGTTAGTGGATGAGAGCAAGGGCCAGGCAGGCACGCTGCTGCATGATGCCGTGAGCAACACCTGGGTTTATGAGGCTCTGAGGACTGGGGAAGCTGTTACGTTACCAAATCCCATCCATCTGGGGAACCAGTAGGTGCTGGAGAACAGCCACTGCCAAGACAGAGCGTTTATAGACACATATATATGTATTTTAAGAAGTAAAAGGCAAAAATTGTCTCTGTGAGCAAGAGGAAGGTCGTGAGTAGTGGGAGAGAAGACAGAGCTGCCAGTTCGTAACATCCATTTCACATTACCAGTTGAGGATGACACTCTCCCCTGCAATTCCTGCATTACTGATGGGGAAACTGAGGCAGGGCATACTTCGGGATTTCCTGAGCCCCCTATGATCCCAAGCCCACAGGAGCTGCCAGTGCAAAGATAAATCCCCTGAGATATCCCCCCCAAATGCTGCTTGCACACAGGAAAGCATTCCAGTGGGACTGCCTGAGGGATGAGACAGAGAGAGGGACAAGCCAGCAGAGCCAGCTCCCCCAAAACTGCTATCCCAGTTAAGCTGCAGCGTCCTTGGGGGGGCCACAGGAGCAGGATGTGGGACACAGAGCCATCCATTGCCCACCCCATAGGAGCAGGATCACGGGGCTGGCTCAGCCCCAAAGAGACCACCCCAAGGAGGCAGCAAGCACCCCGTGGGGCTCAGCACCACCCTCCATGCCCCCAGGACCCGCATGGAGGCAAAGTGGGACCATCAGCCTCCCAGTCGGGGGCTCCCGTTGCACGTCTTCCCATTCCCAGGCGGGAAAGGGGCGCATGGGGCACATCCTCCCTGGGGCCAGCATCCGGCAGCAGCTCCCAGCACCGGCTGCTCCCGGAGGGAGGAAGAGGAGAGGTGGGGCGAGGGAAGAAGAAGGGCACGCATGGAGGGAACAGCATGAGAAAGCCGCCGCGCTGCCAATTGTGCCAAGTTGTGCAACGCTCAAATGTCACCGCGGGTTCCTCTTTTGTGCCTCC
>WYDI02026098.1:0-14338 GCA_009867235.2 Psittacus erithacus
CTCTTGTCCAGGCTGACCCAGCCCAGCTCTCTCAGCCTGGCTCCAGAGCAGAGCTGCTCCAGCCCTCGCAGCATCTCAGTGGCCTCCTCTGGCCTCGCTCCAACAGCTCCGTGTCCATCTTGTGCTGTTGTCCCGGAGCTCGATCAGGACTGCAGGGGAGGTCTCCCCAGAGTGTAGCAGAGGGGAAGAATCCCACAGCCTGTCACTTCATTGCCAGCCCTGAGCTGATGTCAGAGAGCCCCACATTTTACTCGTCACTTACGAGGTTGTTTTCATGCCTCCTACCCAGAAGTGGAAAACATCTCTGTATCTTGGTGCCCTTAGACCTGTGCTTTCAGGGCAGGGAAAGCCTCTTCAAAGAAATACACATTTAGAGCGTTCTCATTTTATTTTACACTTCGCATCATGTTGTTATCAGTGTCTTGTTCCATCATGTCGTACAGAATGATGTAAGAGGATAAGTGCAGTAAGGTGCTCACTATGTAGGTGGTAGATCTGAAGAGGTGGCATTCTCTCCCACATATGGCTGGGCTTTAATCCTACATTTTGTTGGGGGCTTTTTATGCTTTGCTGTTTTCCAAAGGTCTTTCTGTGCGCAAGGAAGTGAGATTTCGGAGAGATGCTATCCAGTGCGTATGCACAGCAAAAATAAAATGCAGAACAAAGCAAATCAGCCCTGTTTGTGCTGTTGAGCACACACTCAGCCTTGAAAAACTTCAAGACAGATCTCCAGTGTGAGTGACAGAGAGCTGCTGTGGAAAAGTCAGGATCCCGCTTGGCATATACGGAAGCATCCCTTACCCAGGGGTCATGGGTGTTGGGCAAAATCCTCATGTTACAGAGAGGAAACAGGCAGAGATTCGATGTTTTGGCTAAACCATTTGTCGAAGTTGGGCCTATAAAGTACTGCTTCAGCTTCCTGGCTTTCGGGCGTTTGCTCACTGGACTGTCTTCAAAATACATGTCTGCACCAGTGTTTTCTGGAGGGAAGACTGTCCTTGTCTTTGATGGATTTTTCATGAGCCTTATGCCCAGGGTGACTCGTGTCCAAAACATGAGCACATCTGTTTGCTGCTGAGGCCTTTATGTACTTCTTAGAAGGATGCTTTCTCTATCTGTTTCCATGAATCTGACAGAACTTGCTTTTATCCATAGAATCACAGAATGGTTCGGGTTGGAAGGGACCTTAAAGAGCATCTAGTTCCAGCCCCCTGCCATGGGCAGGGGCATCTCAACACTTCCATCAACAAGAAATGTTGGTTCAAGAGATGGAAGGTTCTTGGAAGAAAGCAGTCAGGGTACATAGCATTTTTTTCCTTAAAGCTTTGCACACTATGGCTTTGAGAGCCCTTATCATAGCTTTCTGCATTAAATCGAAGTAAGACCAAGAGAAGCAATCTAAGAGAGATACAGGGGCTGGACATCACTGCAGGGTTACTACTGAAGTGGAAGCCGGAGTTTGCCTCCAGAGTAGGATGTCTCATATTGCTTTATCTCCCTTGAAAATAATGCTGGGTTAAAGAATGAGGCCGTTGGCAGTGCTGCCAGGGAATTGAGGTGATGTGCTGGCTGTTCCTTTGTTTTGGGAGAGGGAGTATGACAGTGTCATGTACCCGGGGCAGGCACTCTTTGGACCTGCCTGTTGTTCTAGGGTTTAGCCACTGGTTTTGGTATGGGCAGTGTGTGTGTGTCAAATGGTGGACCTCTGAGAAAACCCAGCATATTTCCTATTTACCATAATTCTCCAGATCCTAGGGTTTGAATATGCGTTGCTATGACTTATAGGAACGCTGTGAGTATTGATGCCAAAGTAACTAGCTCAGTATCACAGTGAAGACCACACTCCAGCATTCACTGGTGTTACCGTGATATCTTATGCATGGTGCTCTTAGCCACTACCTGAAGGGCATTTCTGTTGAGGGCATCCTGGTTTTGAAAATAAGACGCATATCCCCCTGCATTCTGACTTCTCATGTGGCTTTTAGTGTGGTGATTCAGCAGGCTGCCTGGTGGTGTAGGACTTGTAACCATAGAATGGGAGCTTCTGATCAGAGCTACCTGGCAAAATGGCCCCATATCGCCTGTTGTTGCCTGTGAAGTTGTGCCTTCTGGTGTGTCTGTTGGGCTCAATGCTGTTCCCCACCACGTGCTCGAGAACAGTCTGAGAGCAGAAAGCCTCTGCATCGGCCTGGCCAGGCTCAGGAGCCTTGTTAATAAAGCACTTCCTAATGAAGGGGAAAGGAACTAGAGAGTTATTTACTAAGAATAAAAATTCCTTTATGGTATTTGGAAAACTGCTTTACACTTTGCACAAATGGTCGCTCAGCATCTGGCAGGCTGGGCTTTTGCCATGTGTGGCAGAGGATACAGTTTGTGGAGTTGGAAGCAATTGACTCAGAAAGCTTTTGTGTAGTGCTGGAGCCCAGAAACTTGTTAATTTTGAGCAGTCATTTTCCGCATTTAGCCCATTAGAGACTCTATTTTTGGTGACCTAGTTTGAGCTCTTTAAAAAATAATCAAGCAGCATTTTTCAGATCTGATTTGTAATGGGACTGAGGGTTGGCTTTGCAACTTGAAATGAAAGTTAGTGGGGGGATGTAGAAACTGCTTTTCATCTGCCTGGGCCTTCAGAGCTAATGTTTGCAATTGATTTTAAAAGGCCTCTAGGAAGGTTAATCTGACAAAGATTATGGCTTGGCTTCACCACTTCAAGGGTTATTGTTTGACATGCCGCTGGGAAAATAATAAAGTAGCTAGGTTTAAATAATACTTCCTATGTGATAACCTCCAGGAGTGCTGCCGAGTATTACTGGCCATGATCTAGATGTTGTTAAAGCCCATGGGTTCACTCGCTCCCAGTGTGTGTGATGGTGTTTGGGGTGGAGAGTAAGCAATTGGAGTGCATGCCAGAATGGCTTGCTTTCGGTTAGGCACTAACCCTACTGCAGCAGAGATGGGATTAGGCCTTGGATCCTATTTCCATGCTGTAGCTTGGCTGTGGGAATTAGTACTACATGGGAGAACTATCAGCCTCTGGCTACTGGTGACTGCAGGAGTAGCCTGAGTGGTGACAGACCTTTAGTTTTCCTAAGAGAGGAAGGATGCTTACAGCTGAGAGCTACCTGGGATTGAGTGCCAGCTTATTCAGATGGGCAGCTCTGTGCAATTCCAGCAAAATTAAAGCTAAGGAGAACACCTGAAAAGAAAATCTCTGGTTCCCCAGGGGTCATCTCTGTGATGCTTTTAAGGATCTGCAAATTTAGGGATTAAATCTGCCAATTCAGTAAACAGGGAGGAGACGGTCCCCTCTCTAGGAAGCACAGCAGTGTGTGTGTGGGTCTCTGGCATGGAAGGGCTCTGAGGTTGTTGAGGTAACTGTAGGAAAAATGGATAACCATCATGTGTGATGGATGTGTGCACCTCCCAGCCATTGTCCTTGGATGCTCCTTCAGTGGGGCTTATGGAATAGAGCTGGAACAAGCAGAATTACAGCAAAGATTTGGAGCAGCTGTGAGGCTTACGCTAGGGCCATCCAAACCCTCCTTCAGGGAGGGAAAATCTCATCCTTTGTCACTTTTGATCCCTGCTCAAGCCGCAGCTTGTGTGGGGCTGACCTGCAGAGCACAACTCTGCTTCTAACTGGAGCTTCTTACTGCTGGGCACTTTCTTAGCATCAGTGCTTCTCCAAGGGTTGGGAGTTGGCGAGGATGATCGCATAATTCAATTGAGATCAGATCGTTTGTAATTAAAAATGTTTGGCCTATTAGAAATATGAGATTCCTGTATTTAATTTATATTTGTTTAAAAAAAGGCTATTAGTAATTTACCATTTTTCTATTGCCATTTTCATGTTTCTGTAGCTCAAATGTGTCTTGGTCCAACAGATGAGATATGGCAAATGTTCTAAATAGTGTTTAATTTATTTTTTTAACTGAAAAAATATGTAAATGCCTGAGAAATTATACTTTGAAACGTGGCTACCACAAATTAACAGCATTTCACAGGGCTCTTACTTTGCATTTTTAATACACATAATGCGTGTCCCAAATTACATGATTTGCATTATAAACCAGAACAGCTCCTGTGTTGCTGCTGCTGTCCAACAGTTGAATAACAAGGCTTTTCTTTCCAAACTGTATAAATACATATTTACCCAAATGATGCAATTTAGGGCTCTTTTATTTACATTTTTCTGGTCAGTCAATCAGGCTGCCATATTTACTGACAATGCTTTTAAAACATCCAGCAAATCTAGCATTTGAGGAATGGAGGTGCCAGACTTATGCTTGAAGTCATCATTCTGTTATTGTGCTGACATTTTGGCTCCAGAGTTGGTGCCCTCTGGGTCTTTGGCCTTGGCTTGTGTCAAATGGTGCATTGTGTTGTGCCACTTTCAGCTGCAGCGGTTCTACTTCTCCCCTCTGGGGTTGGGGACACCCTGTTTCCTTCTGCCAGTCCTGCTCCAGGCTTTATGGATGCATGGGTGGGCTGGCACGCGTTTCATTGGGAGCCAGGATACTTAAAATGTGTCCCTTCACCACTCCAGAGCATGCTTTAGGTAGGGGCCTGTCACCTTCAGCCTTCCTCCTCCTAATCCTGCCTTGTTTCTCCAGCCTTCTATTGTGTGAAGTGTCTGGAGAAAGAGTTGGATGATCCATCGCGTTACCTCGTCACTGTTCTTTACAGACAGGTTTCTTAAGCATTCAAGGTTTAGGTGTACCTGTACCTCAGTTGCCTTCCCTTTTAACTTTCATTTGCCCTGAAGTCTCCCAGGCACTCATTTTCAGGCCTTGTGCTCCCCGTGAAATAAGTTAGTTGTTGTGGATGTGGTGAGTTAAGGAAGCAGGACAGTTTAAATATCTCTCACTTAAATGAAACAACCCCAGAGAAGGGTAGGTGTTGTATGTTTCATTATAGTGCCTAATGAACAGCATAGTATCTGCCAAAACTGGGAGCCTGCATGTTTAACTGAGAGTCATCTGAATCTCAGAACACTCAGGAGTTGAATGTAGTTGTGTGTGTGGTAACAGCATCACTGACATTTGCTTTGGACTTGCTCTCTGCTTTGCTCTGTGTAGAGGGTCCCTGTGATTTTGTACCTGCTTGGCAAGTAAGTGATAAATGCTGTTGGTAATGTTATGTTACTACCAGACTGTGGGGTGTTGCAAACCCAGCTGTGGGCAGCCCATTTTAAGCTTATGAGGCTGTGTTAGAGCCAGTGTTGCAGCTCTGTCTGGAGCTTGTGAGCTAACACTCGCTTACAGGCAGGCTTCAGGAGGAGACGAAAAGGCCCAATGCCACAGAAGTAGCCATAGCTGAAGTGTCTAGGACCTGGAGCTTTTCAGATAAAAGAAATATGATTATGATAAATGATCAAAGCAACAGCACTTTGTGCTGTTCTAATAGTACCTAACCAAGTGAAGAAACCCAATAAATGGCTGTGGTTACCTGGCTGTGCAGGGCCTGTGCCAGTGCCAGCCAGTGTCAAACAGCTCCTGAAGGATGGGGCTGGTTTACATGTTGGCTGCTCAGGAGATTATTTCCTGTGCAGGAGGCAGGAGCTCTGGTGCAGCACCCACTTAGCGCCAGTGCAAAGCAGCTGGTTTGTGTCGGTGAGCAGCAGCCTTTCTCCTCCATGAAGGCGGTTGAGTGCTTCCCAAAAGGAAGCCAGCGTGATCCTCTCCTCGGTTTGCCAGGAGCTGCCACGCTGAGGCCGGGGAGAGTCAAAGGTGGTAGCAAGGGGAGTGTTACAGATCCATCTGCGGGAGGTGAGAGATGTGCTGGGCAGTCTCTTGCCTGCGCGTTGCCAGGGGAGCTGCTGACTTAGAGGGACATTGAAACACAGCAGAAGTTGGAAGCAGGTTTCCCAGCACTTTCTGCCTGCTGATCACCTGCAATGGCAAAAAGAGCAGATCCTCAGCTCACTCTTCAGTAAGCATCAGAGGGCTTTCTGTGAAGCAGGGCCCTGCCTGCTTCTAATCACCATTTTCACGGCATCCTGTTTGTTGTGCTGATCTCCGTGCAGCGGTGCAGGCTGGGGGGATCTCACTCCCTGGCTCTGTTTCCATTTGCTACTTTGATACTGCATTGGCATGACCTCCTCTTCCCTTGTGCCCCACTCCCTGAACTATGTTTCATGTCTTGTGGTAGTCACAGGCATCTAGTAAAAGGCTGCGTACTGCGTTTCATGCATATGCTAATGGCTGTGTCCTTCTGGAGTGTGTAATTAAGCCCACAGCTACCAAACTGGAGTTGCCACTGGTTATAGCACTGTTTTCAGGACAGTAGGAGCTCTTCACTGCCTCCCATGCTTTGCCCCCAGCCTGCTTCTGTAACATGCTGAGCAGAAGCTTCCCTCCAGAGTGCTCCGTAGAAGTACAAAGGAGCAGAGCTGCCTCGGTAGCAATCCATGTACACCTCAGAAGTCACCTCTGAGGTGACGAGAAAGCAGGAATAGCAGCAATTTGAGATGGAAGACACATAACATAAACAGTTCTTTTGCCAGGTGAAAAGCCAGCAGGATGATGATGAAGTATGCAATGTTTATTGATAACTGAATGAGGATTTGTTGCCAAAAAATGCATTTCAGAAGTTAGCATAAACTCTGTTACCTGATTCTAGCGTGGCTTAGTGTTTATTAGGAAACATATGGCTTTTTTATAGCCATTGTTCACCTTAGGGAGAAAATAGCAAAAGGGAAAAAAGCCATTCTGTTTTAATAGCACTGACTTCTTAATCTGGGTGCTTTGTACAAGCAGCCTGGTTGCAGAGTGGAAAGAAATGGTTGATATTACCATTTCTCCTTTGTTATGGAACACTAGTACCTCTCTCTAGCTCGATCAGCAGAGCCAGGCAATAATTTACTGCAGTGGATGCTGAGAGATACCAGCTCCAGTTCAGGTAGTTTGTCATCATGAGCCTTCATGAGGTAAATAAGTTGATTAAGATTTGTCATGCCAGCATTTTTGCCCACCTAGAAGGCAGCTCTCTTTCCCTCCCTCCCTGTCATACCCCTACTTCTTTTTGTGCTGAGTTTTCTTGTGTATATAAGTAGCTTTGATAAAGAGTTACTTTCTTAGCTGTGCCTCAGAAATAGCAAGTGTTATATATGGAAACGTAAATGATGCTGATTAGCCAAGTGTCATGGTTTGAGGAGAAAAGTTCGATCAGAGCATAAAGAGCAGGAAGAATACTTGGCTGCCCCATGCACAGTCAGCCCTTCAGCAGCTGCCAGAGACATTCCTATTGATGCCCAGAAAAGCAGGGCTTAGGGAAGGCAGGCAGGAGCTGCAAAAGATGAAGACACATGCTTGGTGTAGCACTGTCTTTCTGGAGTGTGTATTTGCACTTGCTAAATCTTCTCTGGAAGTTTCCACATTGTGTAGTTTGTCTCCAGAAACTCATAAACATGCTGTGAATAGGGTAAGCATAGGGAGCCAAGGAATCATCGAATCACAGAACAGTTTGGGTTGGCAGGGATCGTAAAGCTTATCCGGCTCCAACCCCTGCCACAAGCAGGGACACCTTCCACTGGAGCAGCTTGCTCCAAGCCCCTGTGTCCAGCCTGGCCTTGAACACTGCCAGGGATGGGGCAGCCACAGCTTCTGTGGGCACCCTGTGCCAGCGCCTCAGCACCCTCACAGGGCAGAGCTTCTGCCTAAGAGCTCATCTCATCTCCCCTCTGGCAGCTTAAAGCCATTCCCCTTGTCCTGTCCCTACAGGCCATTGTAAAAGGTCCCTCTCCAGATTTCTACCATTATTGCCTGATTCTTAGTGATTGGGAATGTTTGGAGAGCTGAAGGCTGTGCAGTAATTTCTAGAGCTTGTATACTATAGTTACATTCTGAACAAGACTTCAAGGTGGAGCTTGTGTCTCTGATAGGTTACAAACACCTTGAGCCGTAGCAAAACTTGGTCATCCACTCTGCCCTCCTTCACATGGAGCTGGTTTGGTTGTGACTCACCACAGTGCACTGTGCAGTGCTGTGATTAACTTTTAGTGTTCAGAGAGTAAGACAGAAGTTCTCCTCCAGCATTAGGTAAATCAGATTCTGGAGGTGGGAGTCTTGGGATGCTCCATGCCTTAAGCCAGGGCTGTCATCTAGGTTCATTGATGGGTTACAGCAAGAATTTTTTCCGAACAAAGCAGGAAACGTGGCAAGACAAGAGAGGGCTAAACTCAACCGCCTGCACCATGGCAGTCTTAGATACTGGCCTCCAGAATACAAGCAAGCCAGAGTTTTCCATGAGGCATAGCTTCAGAGAAAGACACCAGAAACTTTTACCCAAAGATGCTATTCTGACTAAATCATTTTCCCTTCAAAACAATGCTAGCTTCGAAAGGATGATGGAGTTTGACATGGAGGACACCCTGAGGCAGAAAACAAGACATTGCCATCTGCATTACGACAGCAGCAGCTGTGTGTGGTTGTGTACTTCACAGAACAGGCACAGGTCCATGGTTTTACATGGTTTGGATCACATTCTTAAAAGCAGTATTCAGGAAGCATTTAAGCATGTTTTAGCTTACAGAGTGATGGTATTATTGCAGTCAATGCCCACAGATGTGTGGCTTCATCCCAAAATGATGGGGTTTAAGTTGCAGTCTTCTCTTAGTGAAAACATCGGTTGATGTCCCCTGGCTGTAGCTCACCTTAATATGCTGTTTTGTCCCCCTGCCTGAATCTAGACCAAGCCTCTGCTGAGGATGATGGTCATTGTTGGGGGGGAGCTGGCTACAGCTGGGGTAAGCGCAGCGAAGCCTCTAGGAACACAAGAGGAAGTTCCTGATCTGATGCTGCAGTTCAGGAACTCTCTGGATCAGTCCTGAGCCTGTTTGTTTCTCTGAAAGGAAAATGTTTCCTTCTACTTGGCATGTCACCCAATTGTTACTATTGAAATAGACACTTAGTGTTGTCAGTACAGTCAAAATTAATCCAAGCACAACTTTCCTAGAAGGAAGATACTTGCTGTGAGCAGCTGTGCCAGCAAGACAACCGCTGTCTGGCCGCTCGTTCTGTAGCCTTCCCCCTTGTGGAGACATGTGCAATCCCATTCTCAGCTCTAACCAGACCTGTTCCTCAAGCGTCCTGTAGTTCCAAAAGTGATGGCTTGCTTGGTGAAGGTAAGAATGGGGGAATACATTCCGTTCCATGAAATGGCATAGCATGAAGATACTTAATCGTAACTGTTATGAGTTCCTTTGAAGCAGCCTGTGATTAAACATAAGGATTTGTTGTGGAACAGTTGGCATCAAGTATCATTTCCCACTTCTAGATGTGGAATGATGAAATTCTGGTTTAGAGCAATGCTTTGGTAGAGTTCTGTCTGGTTTAATTGGTTTGGATTTAATGATACATCTCAGCAATAACAGCCAAAGCAAAGCACACGTGTTAATTTGTAAGTGTTCTGTGAGTTAACTTTGACTTTGAAAATGAAACTGCAGTTTGCCTTCTTGTTGGGAACACCAGAGTGTGCAGTGACATGAGAATGAGCCCCCAGTGCCTTCCAGATCCTCATCTCACATCTGTATCTTCAGTCTTAATATTTGCAGTGAGGATGGGGAAGCTTCTGATAGTGAAGTTTCTCCAGCAGATGTTATCCCTTTGACCGTGATGCTGTGTTGAGAACCAGGGGGGGTAGTTCTTTGTTCCCTGAAGTTTGCTGCAAATCTGGTCACTGGGATTCTTGGAGTCCCCATTTGTACCATTGTGGTAAACATTTTGGCCATGCAAAGCACTGGCCATTGAAGTGCCAGGGCTGTAATGTCTCTTTAGACAGTAAGTGCCTGCTGGATTTTAGGTGCAGATGAGAGACTAACCTTAGCCTTTGGGCTTCACGTGAGCCCGGTGTGAACCGTTGTTAAGACAAGATGGGTAAGCCAGTGACCGTTCACTGGAAGTGACAGGATTGCTGGGATTTGTAGTACAGGGTGTGCAGATGTTATCATCAGCTATGGTTTCATGAGAAATACCTATAGGGAACAGCAACCTTTCAGTTCTTTTCATTAAATTCTAAGCATTGACTTGCAAAGATCACCACTGGTTTTCTGTAACAAATGATGATTTGTGTTTTGTTCTTGACTTTCAACTGAATTTGAGTTAACAATTCCATTATGCAGCATCAGGACATAGTATGACATGGACTTTTTTCTTTTCTGCAAAGCTTAGAGCCTAAATGGACAAGAGAGGGGGGGAAAAAGCTGGTAATTTTATGAAGGCAAAGGCAAATTTGCTAAATCCTCTCTTGGGGAGCAGAGAGGTGGGGACATGAACTACTGGGCTGGTGGAAAGGAATAGGGAGCTTCTAAAAGGAGACTTAGAAGGGCTGAGCTTGGCTTGTTTAGTGTAGCAAAACAAACCTGAAGTGATATATTCGTCGCTGTCAGTACCTGGGAGTAGTTTGAACTAAAGGACAGCGCCAGCACACAAGCAAATGTCAAGTAAAGTAAAACCCCTTTGTGTGGGCAGATGAAAGCTCCCCTCTTTCTCAGGCTCTGATTCAACAGAAGCCAAAGCCCAAAGCTCTTACAGTGACACTCACACTGGGAAATGTAACTAAGGTCTGCTAGGGTTGCATCCTGGATAGAATTTATCCTTTGGTTTTGTAATGCTTTAATTTAGTATCAAATGTTCATGGACTGGCAGGGTCAAATAGGGATAGCAAAGACACTGGCAAAGTAGGATGCTGAAGTATTCAGCCAAAAGGTTAGCCATCCATGGAAACCCATTAGGAAGAATACTGCAAATGCCTTCCTGCATCTGTGAGTCCCAGAGTGAAACATGAGTCACTTATGCCCCCGGCATGTGGGCATTCCAGAGTATGAAGTACAACATGTGCGATCTCACACTTGCACACATACACACACAGTGTTCAGAGTAGACAACTAAAAGTGCCAGTGTTTGACTGGTTATATACTTGCATATAGAAACTTTCTCAAATGTTGAAGCATGTGAGGTGTGCTCTGCACATGAGAAGTCTGTTGTATCTCACAGGACAGAAAAGGCTGGGTTTGGGGCATCCTGGAAATATCTGTTATAATCATGTCCTGAATACAAGTTAAGGACATGATTCCAAGTCTGTGAATGATTTTTATTGACTTCAAATGATCGGGACTTACACTGCCCTGCTTAATGCTTGCAAAACAAGTCTCTTCAATAAATCAAAGTATAGAATTAATTCAATAAAACTGAATGCATTTACTCATTCAGCAAGATAGTTTTGAGGCCTGAAAGATGTGCTTGGTGCATCTGGTAGGGAGTTCTCAGGTTGGGAAGACTGGGTCAGGAAGCAAAGACAAACAGAGCCCTCAACCAGTGGGACCATACAGTTCAGAGCAGCTGGGAATAAAGAGCTATTAGAAGTTAAAGTGTCTCTTCTGTCTAGGGCCATGTGAGAAAAGAGGAAGGAGGAGAAGAGTTGGGTAAACAGACTATGGAGCAATATGGAGAGAGGAGTTGTCTGGCTGCACCATCTGGAAATGTGGTACTTTTGGAAACTGCGTGTGGATACTGGGCAGGGGCTGGCACTGACTTTATACTCCATTTCCAGGAGTAAAATACCCCTAACCTGCCATCTTCTGTTTTCCCAATTGGCTCTCAAAAGCACTGGTTGCTACAAGTAGAGGAGAATTGGACACACAGAAAAATATCCCTGGAGGCAGCACTGCCTGCAGCTTTAACATGATCCTGGCCCTGCCAGCTGAGCCTTAAGGTCAGGCTGGGTGCTGTGAGAATGAGAGCTGGGTTTGCTCAACTGAGAACAACCTGTCATTTTAGCCAGGATTTTTCCCGTGTATCACAGCAAGACGCAATTCAGGGAGGAAAATACCTAAGGATGGCATTTTTAGACACCCAAAGTATGTAAAGACAAGAAGTGCTGCAGGATACAAACACATACTTTTAAAAAACATATGCATATATTTGTAAATATGTATAAAAGATATATGTGTGTATATATATATATACACATGCAGACACGTATATCGTGCAGATCTGAAACGTCTTGAAAAGCCCAGAGGCTTTAAACCTTAATTCTGCGCAATCCTCAGGCTCTTCTTAGTGTTAAATTAATAGTGGTATAATTAAAATGGTGATACTATTTGTTAAAAAAGAGTATTTCAATAATCCATTTTACTGTTGGGGATATGGAGCATGGTTAGGTTTAGCAATTACATGCTAAGTAAAAGCAGCCTCTCCTGTAATGATTTAATGATAATCTGACCTTTGATGGTCCTAGCTCGCAACAGCTGGCACTTTCTGTATAGTTTACAGATTGTAAAGTAAGTAATATCCATGAAATGCCAGTGCTGGCCTTCTGATATAGTTTTGTACTTGAGCACTCCCTTTTCGCTCTCTCAAGTCATCTTTTCTTCCCTTGTGTTCCTGAATATCGAATGATAGACACATTTTCGAGGCCACTACCAAGCCAGCTGCCAACTTTGGGAAGAGAAGGCCCTTGCTGGATGAGAAATCTCTGCTGGATGTGCTAAAACCTGGTCTCAGGTTTTGGATGACCGCTTAAGCCCTTGTGCCTCATTCCAATGGAGGATACATCCTTAGTGTGGTCAGTGAGGTGAAGGAGGCAGCAGGGCACAAGTTTAGTGCATTCAGGGTCACAAGTGGGTTGTGCTTTTGGGGGTCTGGCAGCTGGACTGCTCCTGCTGAATGGCACATCCCAGCTGAAGGGTTCAGAAGAGATAATGCAAAGTCTGCCATGCTTAATTGTATTTAATATTAAGTATGACAATTGCTCTTGAAAAGCTGTCAGTCAGGGAAAGGTAATAAGGATATTAATAAAAACAGGTGAGGAGAGGAGGCCTTTTTTAGCCTGCTGCATTATGTTATCATTGTCAATCAGCTGGGAGCTCCTTTGAAATTATCCCTGAATAGTTAATAACATTGTTTCTGTGATGACTTTAATGACTGAACCTTTCTTCCATCCTTAGCTATGACAGTAACCACTCAACTTTTTCTTCTTCAGCAAGCTATTGTGTGTGCTTCAGTACATTAAGGAACATCGTTAAATATAGAGGTTTCCTCTAATTAAGCCATTGGCAAAAGATTGCTTGTCCAATCATTTGCTGGTGATAAGTATTGAAGGAAATTATATCTTGTACAGAATATTACACTTTTCCTGCCATGCTTCGCCTAAAAAAAGAACAAAATGATGTAAAAATAAAGCAGTAAGATTGCAAACTCAAGCACTTAGAAATTAGATAATGCCAGAATGAATCTGCCTTGTCTTAGGAGAAACACAGTCTGTCCTTCTTCACTTCTGATGATGAGCAGTTCCTCTTTCCTCTTTGATCTCTTGCCTGTGCCCCATCATTTTCCCGTCACAAAATGACTGTT
Organism: Psittacus erithacus; assembly: GCA_009867235.2. NCBI lineage: Eukaryota > Metazoa > Chordata > Aves > Psittaciformes > Psittacidae > Psittacus > Psittacus erithacus. The sequence goes on from WYDI02026098.1 coordinate 13,353, forward strand.
TCTTAGGAACTCTGAATTCTGAAGCTTTTTAGAATCTTTCTACCAAGAGCAAACCACTTTTTCCTAGTATTTTCCTGCGAAAGGGGAAATAATTGCATGTAGAATTTTTTCCAACACCCCCCTCCACAAACCCACCTGTAATTCAAACAAAAAAAGCTGTTTGTGCACCTTGGGGGAACCACCATTTGTTCATTGTTTTAGTAATTGCATGTAGGAGCAATGGTATATTTAATGTGTCTGGTTACGCTGGACAAGATTAATAAAAGATCCCATCTCCTGTCAAATTGTGCATCTTGCTCAGTTCAGGAACCACACAGAAAATGGAATGAGTGGGAGAAGGTTTTTTACATACCCCCTTAAAGAAAAGTAGTGGAATTAATGCAGAGGAAAATCTTAGCTCATGGTTAGCTCAGTCACTGTGGATTAGAGGTTCTTTTGCTGGTTGGTGGCACCCTGCATAATCTCTAAATCTGGAGTTTACGTGTCTTTCCTAAAGAATACCTCTGAATTTGAAAATCAGATGCATTTACTAATAGCTCCCATCTTATAAATTATGGATTTCTCCTTCAAGGAGACTTCAACAATCTATTAAAGCCTGAATAACAGAGCTATTCTCCAGCTCCTAGATAAACAAACCAAAACCACAGCTTTAAAACCAACAAGAAGCCTCTTCACTTTTTATCTTAATGAAAATAAACCTAATCAAAAGCCAGCAATTAATGAATCTCTCCAGGGTTTCTGTTCCTGAAGAGATTAGACTTACAAAGCCTAAAATAGTTTCAATAGGTAGGTGTGATGCTGAGCTCAGATGATGTATTTGTATATACTCAGCTAGAAGTAAGAGTTGCTAAAATCCGTTATTTGGATGATGATTCTCCTCTTCAATGAAACCAGTCACCAGCTCCTCCAATATTAGAATCATAGAATCATAGAATAGTTAGGGTTGGAAAGGACCTTAAGATCATCCAGTTCCAACCCCCCTGCCA